>VWZV01011744.1:8716-114494 GCA_013397155.1 Irena cyanogastra | reverse complement strand
GTGTCCATGCGTCCATGTGTCCATGCGTCCGTGTGTCCAAACATCCGTGTGTCCGTGTGTCCAAGTGCCCGTGTGTCCATGTGTCCAAGTGTCCATGCGTCCGTGTGTCCAAACATCCGTGTGTCCATGTGTCCGTGTGTCCAAGCATCCGTGTGTCCATGTGTCCAAGTGTCCATGTGTCCGTGTGTCGGTGCAAGCCTGGATCCAGCACTCCAGCCCTGCCATCCAAGCCCTCCTGCACACAGCCCATCACAAGCACCCTTCAGGAAAGGATTTCTCCCCCTCCGAAGCAACGTCTCCCTCATTTTGTCCTTCCCAAACCCAGGAGTGTATTCCCACCATCAGCACATTCCCAGAAAATCCCTTTCCTTGCCTGCAGTGCTTCTGTCTCAGTTACACACTCCCCATCCCAGATGAGCAAACACATCACTCCTGCAGATGTTCTGTCAACTTGTCTTTCCTGAAATGTCAAATGCAAGGATCCAAAGGAATGGATTCAATGAACCCAATAAATGCTTCTCACCTGACTCCTCATGTGAGAGCTGCTGGTGATCCGTCAGTGAGGAGAGAAACCCAGAGTTAATGCATTTAGCAACTGGAGTATGGTGCAAGGCCCTGCACAGGCCCAATCTGTGCCATTCAGCCCCGTGAGCTCAGCTTTATGGGCTGAAATAAAACCTTGGTTGAAAGCAAAGTGCAGCCCAAGCAGAATTTTAGGGTTGTTCTTTCCTTATGGAGGGTTCCTGAAAAACAGACACAGGCTCAGCCTCCTCAGGGGACCCGTCCGTGAAAACTGCTCTAGTTCACAACCAGAAAACAAAAACGTGACCAAATGTCCCCAAGGCCACAGAGACTGCTGGGGGAGCTGGGAGCTCCCAGAGCCAAGTCCAGATAAGGGAGCAGCCCTTGGCTGGTGCTTGGGTAATAACTAACCTGGAAGGGGAACAGAGACTGGTTTGAACCAAGCTCCCTAAAAGCCAAGGCTGGCATCTCTCAGGCAGCTTCTAGAAGAGCTCCAGGCAAAGGAGAGATGCTCTTTAACAGAGGGTAAGAATTGCAAATGCTCCCTATAATTTTGCAGCAGAAAAGCTGGAGAATGTCTGCTGCCTGAGGAGGGAAGGGATGAGTGCAGCTAGAACAGGAGGAGGAGGAGGGTCCTGTTATTCCCACTTCCCAAGACCATGGGAGGGGGCAGGGAGGGGGCACTGGGCACTCTCTGCCAGGAGCAAACAGGCAGGAATGAAAGGAGGGGCTTCATCTGGGATGATGGGCTGACGAAACACAGATTCCACCCACTGGCTGTGCCTTGGGCTCACTGGGTGGCCACAGAACCCTCCCTTCCCCCAGCCTCACTCTCTGCCTCCCCTAACACACAGGACAGCAGCTGCTGGAATAACACATCCCTCAGACTGGAGCTGTGTTATGAACATTTCCCTCCTTCCTTGCCTGCAAGCAAACCAGGAGGGAATGGCACAGCCAAAGAAATGAGATTTCACTCCCTCAGCAGCCGAACATCTTGCTGAAGCCTGGTTTGGATTGGTGTGAGAACACTGAAAGGACAGGATGGATTTCAGAGGCAATAACTCCATATTAACATCATACCTGTGTCACACTCCTCAGGCTGCACTGCCAAAGGCTTTCACCACAAGTCTCATTAGCAATCCCATTAAAACAAGAACACAGCTGGTGAGAGCATTTACTGTGCAGAAGAGTCAAATTCTTCTAAATTTATAGTGGCAAAATTGATTACTGATTCTAACATCTGTTACAGATTTTACATCTAAATTCTCCTTAAAAAGTCCCTCTGCTCAGAAACATCAGACATGGCTCCCCTCCCCCAGGAGCCACATAAATCATCTCCCTGCAAATCAAATCTGTCTTTTCATAAAAACAATTGTTCCTGTCATTTATTACATAATAATCAGCACTAAAACCTGCTGAGGATATAACTCAATGTATTTATGCTGTTTGTATTCACACAAAGACAAGGGTAACTTGGAAGACAGGTTAATGTTGGGAAAAACAAAAAGAGTCAAGTAAACAGCAGCAGATGCAAGGCTGGGAATGTTTAAATATCAAACTGGTCTCTTCATCACCCAGGAAGGTAACAAGAGCTACCTGTGAGCAATGTGAAAATGCAGACCTGGAGACAGCAATGGGAGATGTTTTTGTATCTCATGCCTTCCCCTGGATAAACCATTGCTAGCCCCTGCCAGCAAGGAATATCCAGCCACCAAACCCAGGTACTGCCAGTGTGTGATATCCTAGCACAGGCAGAGGGAACCGTTTCCCTTCTTGATCCTTTATTAAAAAAGGAAAAAACCCAGGTGTCTGCTCCACCTCTCCCAGCAAGCCCTGACCCTGGTTCTCCAGGAAATCCTAATCTCCTTGAAGCAGAAAAAGAGTGAGGACAAGGTTAGATCCCAGATCTGCAGCAGTGCTGTGTGACGTCCAAAGGCACAGTCTGAGCTCCTGGCAGTGCCAATGAGCTGCCTCCTTTGCTTTGTGACCCTCTTGGAAGGACAGGAAGGACAAATTTCTGCTCCATCATCAGTTCCCGCAGTGCCACACCATCCCATTAACCTGCAGGGCTCATTCCTGCTCTGAGCATGGCTCCAGACTGTTTGAGAGAACACTGGCACCCGGCCCCTGCAGGTACCAGCAGCTCTGCTCTGCCTGCCCGGCTCTGGCAGCACAGCAAGTCCTGCCAGGCCAGCCCATGCACAGGACAGGATTCATCATGAGGAGCTCAAGAGGTACAGACAGACGAGGTGACGCCACGCCAGGGCTGGAAGATGTTCCTCAGAGCACAAGTGACAGCAGGGACCTTCAGCCCAGAGCTCAGAAAGCCCATGGACACCCATGGACCAGCAGCCACTTATTTAAGAGCTTATTCCTCCAGGTCAGGAGGAGCATTCCCAGCAGGTCAGGGAGGGATCCTGCCCCTCTGCCCAGCCCTGGGGGCAGCTCTGGAGTGCTGTGTCCAGCTCTAGATCCTCAGCACAGCAGGCACAGGAGCTCCTGGAGCAGGGCCAGCACAGGCTGTGAGGATGAGGAGGGCCTGGAGCATCTCGGTGCCCAGGAAAGGCTGAGGGAGCTGGGGCTGTTCAGCCTGGAGAGGAGCCCCAGCTGAGAGGGGCCCTCAGCCCTGGGTGTCCCTGTGTGCAGGGAGGGGCAGAGCAGGGCCCAGGCTCTGCTCCGGGGCCCAGCAGTGGCACCAGAGCCACGGGCAGGGACTGGGCCCAGGAACTGCCCCTGCACAGGAGGCAGAACTTCTGCCCTGGGCAGTGCCCAGCCCTGAACAGGCTGCCCAGGGAGGGGCTGGAGTCTCCCTCAGCGGGGATATTCCAGAGCCCCCTGGACACAATCCTGTGCCCTGTGCTCTGGGATGGCCCTGCCTGAGCAGGGAGGTGGCACCAGGGACCCTCTGTGCTCCCTTCCAGCCTGGATTCTGTGAAGACAAAAAGCCCCTTCAGAGCTGCTGCCAAGACGTGTGAACCATGAACATGACACGTGCTGCTCTGTCCATCACCATCTTCTATGCAGCTGTTTTCCCAGTGTTTGGGTAGAAATCCAGAAGCACTTTGTCACACTGGGTCACTACATGCTCACTCAGTTTCTCAGCAGGGGATTCCCATTTGTCCCAGCCAACATCCCTATTGCTTGGGAAAACACTCGGTGATTTATGGACAACAACCAGGACAAATTCCCAAAGCTCCTCAGCCTGCAGAACTTGGTGTAGTCACCCTGAGGGAAACAGAGCCCAAACCAAACACCAGAGGATCTCAAATCTGACTGGGGGGTGATGAGAGCTCATAGACCATGGATTGTTTTCTTGCTTAGCACACCTGGTTATAGGTTATTTTGGAAAAATAAACATCAACTTGATACTAAAACCTTCAGGAATGGAAAATCTCCCCCCTCCCTCCTGAGTTGAACACTCATCATTGGTTTGCAACCCATTCCTCATTGGATATGGATTAGGAAGCAACAATGGCTGGAAGAAACATCTTTTAGCAGATATTTCTCATCCTAATGATGAGATAAGGATTCACATCCTCAGTGCCTGCTCCAAGCACTTGCCTATCAAGCCAAGTCACCTCTCAGTCACTCTCACAAACTCAAGGCTGTTTGGGAAGGGCACAGTCTAAATTGGACATGCTCATGTCTTTGCTTTCCCTCTCCATTTAATTTCAAAGGTAAAGGACTCAGGACAAGAAACAAAGGAGCCTTTGGGAGTCCACCTGCTGCTTAACATAAACTCCTCTCTCAAAAAGTGCTTCTCAGCACAAAAAATTTAACATAAAGATCATTTCAATGAGAGCAGCTCTAGGAAGGATCAAACTTGCTCCAAGTAGCAGTGGACAAAGGGGGGGTTGATGTTGTTTGCTGCAGAGAGAAATAGCCCAAAAGCTTTTTATCTTTTATTCCTGGGCTTCCTTTGGAAATGGATGTAGCAACTAATCCCCAGCATGTTGGATGAGGCTTGTCAGATCATCCTGGGAGCAATTTGTTATTAAATTCACCCTTTTACTGAGGCTCAAGAACTTTGTGCAGAAGTTCAGTTAAAAGCATGAAATCCATTATCAGCATAACTGGGCCAAGGCCAGGCTGGATGGGGCCTGGAACAGCATGGGCTGGTGGAAGGCGTCCCTGTGGGTTGAAATGAGGTGAGTTTAAGGTCCCTTCCAACCCAAACCATTCCAGGACTCTGAGGTTCTATAACCACCTCACTGGGGCAAGAGGTTTGAAGCCCATTTTTGCCTAGGCCCTCCCATGTTTAACAAAACCTGGACTTTGGCTGGAGGAAAGAGAACAGCCAAGACAAACATCCTCTCTCCTTTCTCACTTAAAACCATGTCCCTCCCTCTTCCTTTCTCTCACTTCTCAGTCTGGATTACCAAACCAGAGCATTATTTTGCCACCACCCACCCCTGTAGCACCAGACAGGGAACAGGGAGAGAGCAGGACCAGCACCTCCCAAACCCCACAAGGGTGATCACAGCAGGTACAACTCATGTTCTTGTAAACTCCCTTTGCCCACTTTTATTTTTCAGCGTGCCCAGCTCAAAGCTGCCCATGACTGCTCAGCAGTGACTCAGATGAGCTGCAATGCCATCTCCTCTCCACCTGGGAAGGACTGAATCAGCCTGGAAGGGTTGTCAGGCACTGGGAAAAACTGGGACTTGTACTTGTTTCCAGATAAATTAACATAACCTTCCCAACACAGTGCAGCAGCACTCCATACCCAGCCTGGAAAAGGGCCTGTATGGCCCTGGTGCTTCAGCTGCCACCACCTCCCACATTTCACAGTCTCACAGAACAGCTCCTGCCAGCTTGGGCCAGGGCAGCTGGGAGGGGAACAGAGACCTGCTGCTGCCCAGGAGCACTCAGAGGTTTTGGGTACCAGAATCCTGTGTTTGATCAGTGCAGGGATTGTCCCCTGTGCTGGCACTGCTGAGGCACCTCCAACCCGGAGCCAGTTTTGTGCCCCTCAGGACAAGACAGACCCTGAGGGCTGGAGCGTGTCCAGGGAAGGGAACAGGGCTGGGAAGGGGCTGGAGCCCCAGGAGCAGCTGAGGGAGCTGGGAAGGGGCTCAGCCTGGAGAAAAGGAGGCTCAGGGGGACCTTGTGGCTCTGCACAACTCCTGACAGGAGGAGACAGCCGGGGGGTCGGGCTCTGCTCCCAGGGAACAGGAGAGAAAGAGAGATGGCCCCAGGCTGTGCCAGGGGAGATTTAGACTGGATATTAGGGAAAATTTCTTCATGGAAAGGGTTGTCAGGCCTTGGCAGGGGCTGCCCAGAGAGGTTTGGAGTCCCCACCCCTGGTGGTGCCCAAGGAAGGCCTGGATGTGGCACTCAGTGTTCCGGCACAGACTGGACTGGATGGGCTGGGAGGGCTTTTCCAACCTCACTGATTCTAGGATTAAGAGAAAACCAACAAACAGCAGCTTCCCCAAGAGTTCCTGCTGTCCCCACATGTAATGCTGCCTCGTGCAGCTGAGCAGGGCTGGCAGAGCAGAGTTTCAACTGGAACAGCCATTAATTGGCTCTTGTATTATCAGTGTTTCAAGGACCCTTCAAAGTGCAGTTGCTTGGAGGAGAAAATGCACCTGCTAGTGGAGCTGCTTTCTCCTCTCCTCTTCACCTTGACCAGGGTATTTTTAGCTGTATGGACAGACTTGCCAATACTTTCACCTTCAATTGTTTGCAAGGAAACTTCTCCCAGTAATGAACACTCAGGGTCAAGAGAGGCAGAAGGAAAGAAATGATGGGCAAAAGTAACTTCCCAAAAGGCTTTTTCAGTGTTTTGTGCCTTCAGTATTTTAGCTCCCCTTCTTCCCACAGATTTCCCTGCTCACAGAGAATTTAGTTTGCACTTGATTTCAGTACCCTCAGAGTTTGGTCTGAGGTTTTGCACAGGAGAGCTGTACCTCCAAACAAAAAGCACTGACCATGCTGCCCACGTGCCTTTGCAGCAGAAAGTGCCACTCAATTCCTCTGAGTCTCACAGATCCACTAATCTAAGTTCATTTGGCAGAGAATGGTCCAATACTGTCATCTGAGAAGGCTGGAAAACTCATTATTCCAACAAAACCTCATTATTCAAAAGCAACAGTTTCTCTTGGCTGTTCATCCCAGCAGGTAATGTGTCAACAGCTGCCAGATCAGTAAACACAGCCCTGGCTTCCACCAGAGCCCAGGAGCAGGAACAAGAGAGGCAGACATGTTTGTGAGGCACTATTCTTATCCATTCATGTGCTGCTGGGCCCAGGAGTGCTTCATTAATTACTCCAAAAGTCACCTGGCACACAGAGCCTGAGCTGACACCAGCCCAGGGCCCCAGGTCACTGCTCAGCTGAGTCCAGCACACAGAGGGCAAAGGCCCCCCCTGCTGCTGTGCTCAGATCCCCTGGGTTGGGTCAACCTTCCAGAAAAAAAGCAGATTTCTCTGGAGCAGGAGGGTGACAGAGCTACTGAACTCCAGCACACACATGTTAATGTCCTCCATGTGCTGCCATTTCAGGGGAACCTCTGAGAACCAGAGCAAAGGAACACAGGGGATTCACAACTCTTCCCTGAATTTCCAGCTTTCCTTCAGCAGCCTGTTTTTAGTGGAACCCCTTTGTTAGGAAATCTATTATTTGATAATCTCTTCATCCTTCACAGCACCTTTTATTCACAGCATTTTCTGCCCTACTTGACACAAGCATTCTGCTCTGAAAAACCACTCAAACCTGCTGCACTTCACACACCTGAACACCCCAACCATGGAAATATACTCCCAACACACCCAGAACCCACTCCACGGTCCATCTTAAAGCCTCTCAAGTCTTCTACTTCTGCAGAAAGCAGAAGCAGGTACGGTCAGAAGGAAGAAAAAGGGGTGGTGAGTCAGCAAAGTGTAGAAGGAAGGAAAAAGCCATTTAAAAGTCCACTCTTAAGTGGGTACCTTTTCAGCTAAGGCCTTTAAGCTGTCTAGAAACCTCTGCCAGAAGTCCTTGAAGAGGGGTCTGTCAATCCTCCTCAGACTCTCCTTGGTGCTGGCATCCACACTGACATAGAGCTGGGTCACAGGCTCCAGCCTCCTGCAAAGGGAAAAGGGAATTGCTGCTTTCACAAATCTGCAGCTTGAGCTTGTGCTCTCCTACAAAAGCGGGAACAGGAACTGGACAGTATCTCCATGGAAAGTTCATCTCTGCCAAGTGACCATCAGCAGCAAGGTGTGATAACCTCAACAAACACCCCCAAGGCTGAGAACACACACACAGCCCTTGGTTGACAATTTCTCTGTCATTTCCTCCCTGCACCGGGACAGATTTCACTCCAGTGCAGCTGTAACACATTGGGAAAGGCTTCCTAAAGGAAGGGGTTCAGGGGAGGCACAAAGAGGTTCTGCAGCCCACAAGGCTGTGCCTTTTCTCCACAATCTATCTGGCCCATGGGAAAACAATCCCACTCCACAGAAATGGACACCAGGAGGAATTTCCCATGGAAAGAGTGGTCAGGCACTGGAAGGGGCTGCCCAGGGAGGTTTGGAGCTCCCATCCCTGGAGGTTCCCAAGAAAGGCCTGGATGTGGCACTCAGTGCTCTGGGCTGGGGACAAGGTGGGGATTGGACAGAGCTGGAACTCGATGATCCTGGAGGGATTTTCCAGCCTCAGGGATTCTGTGACTCTAAATTCAGCCCTAATTCAGCCAGTTCCTACTGCTGGACATGCTCAACTCCCCTGCCTGCAACAGGATCATCAAGGATATTTT
The DNA here is from genome assembly GCA_013397155.1 of Irena cyanogastra. Taxonomy (NCBI): domain Eukaryota; kingdom Metazoa; phylum Chordata; class Aves; order Passeriformes; family Irenidae; genus Irena; species Irena cyanogastra. The sequence continues at coordinate 106,232 of VWZV01011744.1, read as the reverse complement.
TGAAGGGATACCAAAGCTGTTTAGAAAATAAACCCACACACAAACCACAGCCAGGTTCTCCTTCCACTGCCAAGGCTCTCATTCCACAGAAATCCTGCAGCAGAGCCTTTCTGGTCACAAGTGCTGGTCCTAGCACCTGGGAGCCCAACACTGGGAACTCCTGGAGGGACTAAACCTCCTTTGCTGTGGGAAAAGCCTGGGTGGAGTCTGATCCCTTCCATAAATGCCAGAGGAATGAAGGAGAAGCAGCAACACCACAGTCCATCAGCAAAAGGATCAAAGGGATTGAGAACAACCCAGAAAGGAGCTCCCTCAGAATCCCAGGATCACTGAGGGTGGAAAAGCCCTTCAATGTCACCAAGCCCAACCTGTACCCGATCCCCACCTTGTCACCAGCCCAAGGCACTGAGTGCCACGTCCAGGCCTTCCTGGTCACCTCCAGGGGTGGGACACACCTCCAGGATGGAGCAGACCCTTTCCACTGACAGAAGTGACAAAGGCAGTGAGTGTAACACACCCACCCCTCGTGGCACCTCCCAACAACCACATCCCAGCATACCACAGAGCTCTCAGCATTTGGGGGCAGCATTTTGGGAGTGTTCTGTGTGAAGTCTGTAATGAGCAGGCACCAATCTCAGTTGCATTTGGTTCTCTATAGAAGATGAGAAGAAATCAGAAGCTATTTTTCAGCTGCCAAACACTACCACCTAAAAATACACTATCACCCAAAGGTGACAGAGGGACAAGAACTGGTCAGAGTGAGATTGACCAGAGCTCTTTGTGTCCAGAAAAATCCACTTAATGTGGACACTCAACCAACCATCAGAACACATTATCTGTGTGTGTATTTAGAAAACAAAATGAAATAACCCAGAACAAACTGAACATTTCAAGTTAAAATCTCAGTTTTTAAACAAGGTTGTCTGGATTGGCAGCCCAAAGCCACAGACTCCAAAGTGACCAAATGTTCTGGGCCTAAGTGAAGTGCTCAGTTTCCAGGAATACTGAGCCAAACTCTTTCTTTACTCAGTGCTGTCTTTGCTTAATTAAAAATGGCCCCAGTGAAGATGGAGCAGGTGCTTTTCAAAAGAGGGGCTGAGAAAAATGATCTCAGTTCAAACCTAGGGACAGGCAGGAGCCAGACTCAGTGTCAGCATGGGGAAATGAAGGAATTAGAACTGATCCAAGGGAGGGATTTCAGCCCCAAACAGGAATGGTCCCCAGGGCTCTGCATGGCTGGGATCCGAGCTCGGATGGGCTGGGCACGTTCTGCCAGGGGGGAACAAGGAGAGAGGGCAGCCATAGGTGCAGTGAGAACAAGGACACAGACTGGTGTTCCTGGGACACAGCTCCAGAGCAGAACAACAGAAATCCAGCTGGGTGGTACCAGGATGGATTTGCTAGCTCAGACGCCTGAGGTGAAATCCAGGAGACCAAATCCATGGCATTTACACATGGATGTGAGCAGAAATCCTGAGCTGAAATCTTCACCTGAGCTGTACCATCAAATAAATTGACTTCAGGCCTCCAGCCCTGAGGTGGCTTCACCAGGCAGGCAGAACAGAGCCCACAAGGACCAGGAACAGCAACATCAAAAATGAGCATTTGCTGGTGAGCATTAATAATCATCTGCTCATTATTGGCATTATTACTGATCATAAAGGCAAACCCACACACGAAGGTTGTTCACAGCCATGGATCAGAGACAGGACCAGGTATGGGCTCAATAGGAGCTCACCTGGTGTAAAACCTCCCTCAGTTTATTGTGAGCCTAAGGCAGGTGAAGCTGCAGCCCGAGGAGAGGAGGAGGAGGAGAGGAAGGCACAGGGGGCACCTGCTGGAGCCCCTGTCCTGAATCCAGCAACACTCCAGGCCACACTGCCCCCTCCCAGAAGGGGCTGGGAAGGACCTTAAAGCTCATCCTGCCCTGGGCAGGGACATCTTCCACTGTCCCAGGCTGCTCCAAGCCATGTCCAGCCTGGCCTTGGGCACTGCCAGGGATCCAGGGACAGCCACAGCTGCTCTGGGCACCCTGTGCCAGGGCCTGCCCACCCTGCCAGGGAACAATTCCTTCCCAGTATCCCATCCATCCCTGCCCTCTGGCAGTGGAAAGCCATTCCCTGTGTCCTGTTCCTCCATTCCTTGCCCCAAGTCCCTCTCAGCTCTCTTGCACCAGAGGCCACCCTGCCTGTTGCAGGATGAACTTTCTGACTACAGCTCCCCTGCTGACAGCACACAAGTGAGCTGGGTGCCTACTTCAGTTCCCATATTAAGCAAATCATCTGCTTTGATGAGCCAAGGATCAGTTGCAATTTTTAAGACAGCAAGACTAGCATTTTATCCCCTTCTTTTTTGTTTCTTTTTAAAAAGATTCAGCAGATCCAAAAAGTGCAGCTTCAAAATAGAGTGTGTGCTCTCTTTTTAAACTGCTATATTTAGGAAAGAGCAATTTCTATCTACCAGGCACATAATACATGACTTAAAGTAACTTGATTACACAATTATTCAATCATTTGGAATGCCTTTGTAGTGTATAATTACTCACTCCCAAACTGCCTGCACTCCCCCCTCAGTGCCAGAGTGCAAAGGAAGCTCTCCCAGGAGCACAGAGGAGGATCTGGAATGAGCTGAGTGACACACCAAGGCCACCCTGCCCACAACTCCAGGGCTGGATTTGCTGCTGTTCTGAACTGCTGGGATTCTGAGGAGCCCCCAGCCTCCCTGGAGCTGCATTTCCCCATGTGCTGCACTTCCTCTCTACACTTTGGTAACAGCAGCCTGGATGCTCCAAATGATCAGAAAAAGGGATTCTTTACCTCTGTAAAGACTCTGAAAGAGTTCATTAAAGTGTTTGGAAGATTTCTTTCAAGTCCCTCTGAGGGAAGTTAAGCAGATGCCACTTTGCTGATGAACATGTGTTTGCCACGCCTCCTCACCCTGCTGCGGATGCTGGGCTGGACAGAGCTTTGGGTTGAGCCTTTACAGCTGCTGCTCTGGGGTCAGAACAAAGATCAGCCCCAAAAAGCAATCTCTGAGCTCAGTGCCCTGCTCTGGCTGGCAGAAGGACAGAAGTTATTCCTGCCCCAGGCACAAACCACAGCTCACTCACTGCTCCCCTCCTGCCACACCTTCACAGGTGCCACATCCCACCCTCTCCACTTCCATCAGCAATCACAGTTTAGGAGGTACAGAAAAGAAAATCAAACTGAGGGGGAGAAGGGGATGAGAAGGAGCATGGGGAGACTGAGGTTAAAATCAGATGCTGATGGGGATTTTTCATTGCCAGTGCTCGTGCAGAGCCGACTCTGAGGAGCCACTAAATGGGATTAAGACACAAGTCAGCACTGCAGTATTTCAGGAGGAAGTTTAGGAGGAATTTCCTGCAGCTCTTACCTGATCTCCTCGGGGAACTGAGCGTTGGTGACCAGGAAGGTGGAGATGCCGTGCTGGTGCAGCAGCCTCACGAAGCGGTTGATGTGTGGGTACATGATGGGCTCCCCCACCAGGGACAGGGCACAGTGCTTCACTGCCAGAGCTTCCTCCAGGCGAGCTGCCTTCACTCCTGACACACCTGGAAGGGGGAGAACAGTCTTGAATGAACAGTGGATAGGGCCCTGAGCAACCCGGTCTGGGGAGAGGAGGCCCTGCCATGGCAGGGGTTGGAACAAGATGATTTTTAAGGTCCCTTCCAACCCAAACCCTTGTATGGTTCTGTAACAAATCCCTCTCCCAAACGTCTGTATCCAAAACACCCCCTGGCACAGCAGGGCTGAGAAGAGCAGCTGGAGCCCTCCCAAAGCAGAGGGGACACCAGGCCACAGCCAGGGCCCAGGGAGCAGCTCTGCAGCACCTGGAGAGCAGCAGCACCCAGAGCCTGGGGCTGGGTGTGCCCTGGGCACTGCTGGGAGCAATGTGCTGAGCACAGCTCCCCAAACACAGTAAGGGACTGAACCCAGACTGGAAACACAGAATGTGCAGCTCCACAGAGGATGTGATCAAAGGAAAACCCAGCACATGGCACAGTTCTGAACAGCCAGAGACCTTGCAGAAGGAAAACACAAGGAGCTCAGGTGCAGCATCCATGTGAAAACACCACCTGAGTCCCACCCCTGATGTGCACAGGAGGGAGGGGGAACTAGATGCTCCTCCAGACCACCCACACCTGGCCAGGTGCTCAGGACCCTGGATAAAATCAAATGCCTCCAAAGAAGCTTTTGATCCCAATCTGTCACTTCACATTTCCCTGACTTGCCTTGATGTACTCGAATCCTATCTGAGGCTTTAGATTGGGGGCTGGTCTGTTTTAAAGATAAAAAACAAAGCCTGGAGTGTGAATCCAGGTCCTCAGCTCCCCTCCCATTGCCTTGATGCTGCAGTACAGAAAATTACAGCTCTGCTGCAAAGCCCAGATAAAAGAGGTGTTTGTGGATATTGCTCCAGCCTCACGTAGCAAAGCTGGTTTGGAATCAGAGCAGGGCTCAGTGCATTTTCAAGCAGCCAGGCTCAGTCCTGAGGAAGTGACAGGACTAATGGTTATTCCATAGAAACCTGACAGCACTAAATGGGAGCTTTATTGGAGAAGAAAGCAGCATCTCCAGCACATGCTGAGATTAAAGGACTAAGTTTCATATTCCTAAAACTAATGCAAGTCAGTTTTGGAATTAATTAATTTCTCTCTCTCAGCATTTCGCATCTGAACTCTCATAATTACCCTGCCAGCTTTATAAGCAGAAAAACAAAATCCCAACATCCCCTAAAGTTTGAGTGGAACTTGCCCAAAACAGTTTACACCAAACCTGGTACATCCACCCAGAGGAGGGAGTGGGTTTGTACACAACCATTTGAGCACACAGATCACCAGCCAGGCAGGGATAAACTGCCCAGGACTGGTGTATTCCAGGAGGGCAGGGACCCTCCTGAATCTCTATGGCTCTGCTCCTGCCATCAGCTCCTAGCATGGCACATCTCCCTGGAAAAGCTGATTCCAGCTGCTCCACTAACTTGGGAAAAGACAGCACCACCTGGCACAGCACCCTGGGAGGCTGGGGGCTGACTCTGGTACCCCTGTAAGGACCAGAGCAGCACCACAAGAGCCTGGGGGACAGGGGAATGAGAGACCTGCTCTATCCATGCTGATCCCTGGGTACTCCGAGGATTTCCTAGGACAGGTCATGCATTTCTCTTTGGTTTTTCCCCTATATTATCAGACTCCCACTCTCCCATTCCTGAGTTATGTTTCCATCCTGTGTGTGCCCTTTGCAAGGGCACAGAGATTTACAAGTCACTCCCCAGGAAAATGTATCCATCAAATAAACTTTGCAGCCTCGCTCCCTATCAGTGAGGTGTCTCTCCATCATTTAATCCAAGAGAGAATTATGGGGCTTTAATGGCTGTGCTCTCCAAACCCAGGACAAACTGTGGCAGAAGATGATTTATCATCACCCACAGGCACCCAGAGTACAGAGGGCTACCCTGTAGGGTATCCTAAAGAATAAAGTGACACTGAGTTCTGTTCCTTCAAAGGAAATCTCATTTTTACTGCAATGGGTTGAATGAATAAAGCACCAGATGAGCTCACCAATTTCTCTGGCCCATTGAGTGGGTGTGTGGATGTATCTGCCTGCAAAGCTGTGGGATTGGGACTGGAAAGAACAGCACCAATTTATTCAAATGGCTCAGGGAAATACCTGAGCAGCACCCCTAGACACTCCAGCCCTGAGGACTCCCTAGCTAAGACACTTCCCATGTTTTGATTCTCCAGAAGCCCAAACAGTCTGTGTCAGGGGCCAGGGTCTAACACCTCAGCCCTGCTGGCACACCTCTGGAGTCCCTGTGGGTGCCCAGCCAGTGCTGCAGGATCAGACACATTAATATTGGGAAATGGAGATGGAATCCAAGCGTTCCCCCAGCACTGCAAGGTCACCATCAACCCATGTCCCCAAGTGCCACATTTCACACGGCTTATAGATCCCACCAGGAATGGTGACTCCACTTCCCTGGCAGCTGTGCCAGGGCTGGACAACAAATTCCAGGCAGAAATTTTCCCAGTATCCACCCTGAGCCTCCCCTGGCCCAGCCTGGGGCCGTTCCCTCTCCTCCTGTCCCTGTTCCCTGGGAGCAGAGCCCGACCCCCCCGGCTGTCCCCTCCTGTCAGGAGTTGTGCAGAGCCACAAGATCCCCCCTGAGCCTCCTTTTCTCCAGGCTGAGCCCCTTCCCAGCTCCCTCAGCTGCTCCTGGGCCTCCAGCCCCTTCCCAGCCCTGTTCCCTTCCCTGGACACACTCCAACCCCTTGCTGTCTTTCTTGGAGGTGCCCAGGACAGGAGGTGCCCCAGCAGTGGCAGCACAGGGGACAGAGCCCAGCCACAACTCGTCTTCCATTCCCCACAGCAACCCAGGCCACCTCACTGCTCCAGCAGATGCTTCCTGCAGTTTTGCTGGCGTTTTTCTCAACCATCAATGCCAAAAAATGCTCCTGGTGTCTGTGCAGAGCTGCTGGGCTGGCTGGAGGAGCCAGTCCCGTTCCCCCAGCCCTGGGGGACTCTGATCCTGCCAGAGCTGAGCCTTTGCCTGTCCCTGGCTCACTTCACTCACTCTGCTCCTACTCAATTTGGCTTTTGCTGCTTCTACTCTAACAACACTTCCTCACACACCTGAGGGAAGAACAATGTAAAATTCACTAAATGGAATAGGAGCTCCTGGGCTTTTCTCACCGATTTTTCTTCTCCTTAATAAACCTTTGACACACAGCAACTAGGACAGGAATGTTGCCATCTAGCACTAGAAAAATAAACCAGCTTTTCCCACTTTACAGCACAGTTCTGGTCTAGAGCTTTTCTGTTTTCTCCTTTCACATTTCCAGGTCAAGGGTAACTGTGCTCAGATGCACAGGCACATTTCGAGTAATATTTATGAATTTGTTTAACAGAAAATAGGCTCCAAAAAGAGAGAATTGGGATGTCCTGACAGGCCCCCTGACACTTCAGCAGTATTTCAGATGCTGAAAAGTCTATCCAGAATCTTTCACCCTCCTCAACCCATTTGGGGAAGACAGCAAGGTCAGGAAATGAGAAGGTTACTCTTCAGTGCAGGGTGATAATGGCTTTTCCCCAGGGACTTGAAAGCCTCCAGGGCTGGAGGGTCCCCACCTCTCCAGGCCCCACCCTGGCTGAACAAGCTCATTTTGATGTGTAACTTGTACCTACCAAACACAAACCAAGTCTGTTGTCCCTTGTTCTGGGGACAGGGACAACAGACAGGTGGACAGCACAGACCAATCTGAGGTTGTGGATCTCCTACGAAACCTCCCAGAGCTCAGAACCACAGAATAACTGAGGGTGGGAAAAACCTCCAGGATCATCGAGCCCAAACATACCCCCAGCACTGCCAAGGTCACTAAACTGTGTCCCCAAGTGCCACATTTACATGAATTTTGAACACTTCCAGAGATGAGGGCTCAACCCCTGCCCTGCACAGCCTGTGCCAGGGCCTGGCCTCCCTTTCAGTGAAATTTTCCCAAAATCCACCCTGATCCTCCCCTGGCACAGCCTAGGGCCGTTCCCTCTCCTCCTGTCCCTGTTCCCTGGGAGCAGAGCCCGACCCCCCCGGCTGTCCCCTCCTGTCAGGAGTTGTGCAGAGCCACAAGGTCCCCCCTGAGCCTCCTTTTCTCCAGGCTGAGCCCCTTCCCAGCTCTCTCAGCTGCTCCTGGGGCTCCAGCCCCTTCCATGCATCCCTTGGCTCAACCGATGTTTCTCCAGGTGTCCCTGAGGCAAAGCCCAGCCCTGAGTGTGCCTCTCACCCTCCTCAAATTTCCCTGCAAAGCTGCTGAGGTATTTCAGTTCCACCATCCCCTGGGGCAGGGGAAGTTTGACACAGTGCCAAAGTGCCCCAGGCTCAGGAGTGAGGCTTCACTGGAGCTGCTGCTCCAAACCAGTGAGGAGAATGAAGCCCATGGGGCTCTAACCTGAGCTGTTTTTCCACCCATTATCCAACTGCAGAGATTGAGACAGAGCAGCTCTGCTCTGCTGACAGAAGGGTTTTGTGCCTGTCACATCCTGGATCCATTGGATTCTCTTTGAGCACAGCCAACCCAAACAATTGGTTTCCCAAAATGCCAGCCAAGGCCAGGGCTCATCTTGCACGTTTTATGGCTGTTCCACCCCATTTGTGCTGCTCACAGGCAGCTGGGGAGAGCAGAACCCTGGAGCTGTCCTGCCAAGCTGGCCAGCCCTGCCAGCACACACAACTGACCTTGGCAGAGCAACAGATCATCACATTTGGGAAATAAAACCTCCAGCCCTCTCTACAGTTACAGACACAGAACATCAAACTTCCAGGGAATTTCTGTGGAGAGCAAGCTGCAGTGCTCTCCAGAGGTGCTGTGCAACTCAGCTTCAGCCACAACCACAGGTACTGAATAATTCCTGAAAATCAAAATCCCCTGCTTGCTGCTGTTTCATTATTCACGAGACAAACACAGTCCAGAAGTTCCAGGGCTAACACAAAGCTGGGTATTAAGGCTGGCAGTGTATTTCCTGTCAGATAAGAGGCTGATTGCTTTTGCTTCCTACCTGCCCTCACTCTTCCAGAGGAGCCAGGATCCCTCATCATCCAGGCCAGCTTTAACCACTGTGGAAGGCTCTGTGCACACCAAGGGAAAGGATTTGACAACTACCAGGATGCACCAGAGGCAACTCCACTCTACTCCCTCCAGGCAACAGCACATACTCAGTGCCTGAGACTCATTTCAGAAAACATTAAATGTGCCACAGCAGTTTCTTCTCCCCCACCTTCCTGACACCCTGAACCTCAGGCCTCCCTCCCAAAGGAGCAGAATGTTCTCACCTGTTCTGGTTATCCTCTAACAGCATCAGGGGTGGGGACAGGAGAAGTTACCTTTGAACTGCCTGATCATGTTCTGATGCTTCTCGAGGGCCTCCTGCAGGATCACCTCGGGCTGGTCCAGCTTCCACTGCCACTCAGTGCCCACGGGGTTCGTGTGGTGTCTGGGGGAAGAGGGGACAGTCACTCATTGTCACCTGGAACCCACCTGCAGAACTCACCTGCCACCTGGGGACTTTGGCATCAACAACATTCAAAGCAGCAAAAGTCCTCAGCAATCTCCTGCTGCTGCCCCAACCTTTGGATGTCACCTCTGAACACCACCCTTACACCCCTCTCCTTCCAGGCTCTGGTCTCCCAGAGGGAAGAACAGGCCTTGTGGATAATATTAAACTTTATACAGCTATTTTGAAGCACAGGTGAAAGATTCCTAAGCTAAAATAAAGTCTGCAAAAACCTCTGTAAAGAAAGGGAAACTGGTTCTGCCCACAGCTGCACCAAGCTCTGGAGAAGGGAGGTCCCAGGCCATTTTTAGTTCCATCTCAAAGGTACCAAGCACCACCCTGAGGACAGAATTTGTTTCTACCCCGACCTTTGTGTGGTGCTCTGGTAGCAGGACAGATGAGGGCAGGCTCCTCCAAACCCCCTGAAGAGAGCAGGAAGCCTGCCCTGTACCAGGGCTGCATTCCTGGGGGATCTGAGTCATCTCCCAGATTTTAATCCCCCTGACCCAAGCAGATTGCAGGGGAAAAATCCCAGATCTTCCATCTGAGGAACAGCTGGGTCACACCAGGATGGGAAGCCAACCTTGCCTGGAAACCATCACCGTCCCCATATTTTGTTTTCTTGGAAAATAGCAAAAGCCAACCCAGGTAAATCGACCCAAGCACCTGGAAGACCCATGGAGTTCCTCCTCATTTCTTACTTTATTAGCATGACAGGATCATCCAGCCCTTAAATATCATCTTAAGGAAGTCAATTAAATTCTGTGTTTTCACCTCCTTGTTCTCTCTCCATCTTTTCCTGCTTCATCCCAAAATATGCTCCACAAGTCCCTTCAGTTTTTCCCTTCACTCCCTCGGCAGCTCACAGAGTTCATTAAGAGCAGCACATTGTGCAGGGCCTTTCACAAAAGCTCCTGGATTAACTCAACTCTGGACAGGAAAACAAGGCCAACTAAAATACATTCCTGACACTCTTTTCCAGCCAGGTGACCTCTGCTTCCTACACCCCTCTCCAGCAACCCTGCAAGTTGGCCCTGGGGACACCTGGGAGGTTAAAGCTGCACTCAGCCTTCCAGCTCCAGAGGATTAGGACAAGACTCCCAGCATTTAACTGAGGGAGAAGGAACAGGGAAGCACCTTCTCAGGATGAGGGGGCTGGTCCAGTCCTCACTGGAGACAAGCAAAAGGCTCCCAATGACCTCTGGACAAGGGGGAAGGGATTCAAACTGCAAGAGTGTAGGTTTGGGTTGGAAAAAAAATCAGGAAAAAAATCATCAGGGAAAAAATTCCTCCCTGGGAGGGTGCTGAGGCCCTGGCACAGGGTGCCCAGAGCAGCTGTGGCTGCCCCTGGATCCCTGGCAGTGCCCAAGGCCAGGCTGGATGGGGTTTGGAGCAGCCTGGGACAGTGGAAGGTGTCCCTGCCCATGGCAGGGGTGGCACTGGATGGGCTTTAAGGTCCTTCCAACCCAAACCAGTCTGGGATTCTGGGATTCTCCAAGTGAGAAACACCTGCAGCTGCACCGTCTGATAGTGCTAAAACACAAACTCCAAACCCAGGCTCAGTAAAATCAGGTTTTTGGCCCAAACATTCCTTCATCCACTTCAAGAGCAAAGATTCAAACACTGTTCTCAAACTTCACCACCTCAAAGATCCTTTAAGCCAAAACAGCTTTTTGAATTTCCCCTTTATTTCCCCATCTGGTAACATGGAAAGTTTTCTGAATGTCAGCTATAAAAGGCATTTATAAAACTCCTCCATGTTTAACTGCAAAACTTGTACCTTGTATATTTGACAGGGCCAGCTGGCAGGAAATCAATAGGCTCTGGGTGCACCCTGGACAGCTATTAGTGTCCAACAGGCCCTGCATTTTTAACACATCCTACTGTTTAATAAACACACCAGGTCAGGTCTACAGAGCTGCTTATTTGGCAAAAAAGGAGGTTCCCTGCCAAGAAGAAGATAAAGCAGCAAAGCCTTGGGCTCAGGAGGTTGTTCCCCAGTCCCCAGCACAAACAGAACACCAGAGCCACCTTCTCATTCCCCCCAGGCTCTGTGACCTCCCATCACCACCTCTGGCTACACCAGTACTGAGCAGGAACTTGTGTCTGGGATTCCTTCCTTCCCAAAATAACACAAGTAAAATGAAACCTCACCCAAACCCACACACAGCGGAAAACCTTGATTTTAGCAGAGATTCCAGGTGTGACAGGTTTGGTTGGCTCCTTCAGTGACACCTCAGTGCCACAGCCCCACAGACTGCAGGGAACACGATGGGAAGCTCCTGCTGGCTCCCCTGGAATCTCCCCAGCCACCCAGCCTGCTCCCATCCAGCTTCCCCTGCAGTCTCAGCACAGCTCTGATCCACCAGGAGCATGGGACAGCATTCCCAGTGTCCCTGGCAGGGTCTGGGACCCCTGAGAAGGTTCAGCTTCCCCAGGGCTGTGATGTGCCTCCCCAGTCACTTGGGGGCTATTTTAATAAATCAGCTTTTGCTTTATACATTCTGCAAATGGTTATTAAGAAGCTCTGAGGGCAGATGCAGCTCAGGTATTAAATATCATTTACTGCAGGCATTGACTGAGCCAAGGTGATACCTGGTGGGGAACAGGAAGGTGAGGAAGTGCTGGTGGCAGTGACATGACAATATAGAGCACACCATTCCCAGGGAGGGCAGGAGCAGAATAAAAATAAGAAGAGTTCAAGAAGCAGTCTCAGTGAACCCTGAGAGCCAGCAGGGAGACCCCAGAGGAGAAGAGCTTAAGGGAAAAGAACTTCAGGAGAACTGGCAATTTTGGAAGCCCTATTAAGGCAGAAGTGCAAACTGCAGCAATAAAAAGCAAAGACAAAACAACAAAATCAATCTGCTCTTCTGCAGCCTCGTGAGCCTCCAGCTGCAAACAAAAGAAGGAGCACAAAAACACAGGGGCATCAGCAGAAAGGGGAAGGCAAAACATCAGCCATGACCAGGAAAGGACACACAAAGGGATCCCAAGGACTTTCCCTGGAATGATGGGAGGAGAAAGAGAGAGACCACAAAAAAAGCTTGGCCAATGCACAAACCAACCATGTTTAATGTTCCTGCTGGTACTAAATGAAACCTGGCTGTACAAAATGGAATCTTTTCTTCTGCATCTCCTGAGAGCAACAGGAGGAGCCCAGACTGGGCTGGGCAGAGACCAGGACCGAGATACAGAATCTGAATTAAATGTTTTCCCTAGGATGGGTAAAGTCACCCTGGAGGAGGCTAGAGAAATTGGATGACAGGACCAGAGGGTGCCAGGGGTGGCTTAGACTGGATATTGAGGGGAATTTCTTCATGGAAAGAGTTGTCACAGGGCAATAGTGGAGAAGTTTAAAAGCCCCATGGATGTGGCACTTGAGGACAGGGTCTGGTGGCCTTGGCAGTGCTGGGGGAACAACTGGACTCAAGGATCTTAGAAGGCTTTTCCAACCAAAAGAATTCTGTGATTCTCTTCCAATTGAAACCTTAAAGATGGAAGAATGCCCATGCTGAAAAGCTCCATCCCAACTCTGAGATGCTCCCTTTTTAAAGAGCAGAATCTCCTGAAAGGCAGGTGATGCTCAGTGTCCTGTGCTTGTGTCCACCCACCCACCCCACCCCGTCCCATCCCTGAACCCCGCTCAGCACAACTTCCCAGACTATTCCAAAACTCACCTGGATGTCAAAATGTGCAAATTCACTTTCAAAGCCCCTCATCAGAGACTGCTGGACCTGGCACCATCCCCTGCAGGACACCCAAGGCCCAGTGTGGACATTTCACAGCCCATAACCTGTTTATATTCACTACTGAGGCCATAAATTTGGGAGCTGATTGTAACAAGTCTCAGGACCTTCAAGAAGTCCAAGTCCAGGAGAACAAAAAGTGCTATAAAATGAAAATCAGAGATTTCAACCCACACATGAATATTTTCCCCTAGAAATGCCTCAGATGACAGAGCTGGCAGAGCAGCACATGAAGGCACCAAGACTCATTTTTTTGCCACTTTTTTTACCAGGGGCATGAACTGGGCAGATTAATGGGCTGTCCCTCAGCCCATTTATTTACTCATTTCAGGAGCTCCTGGAAGACAGACAGACTCAAAACTCAATAAACCAGTGAAGAATCCAATGTGAGGGGTGAACCTTGGTCACAACAGATCCCTTCTGGAAACAAAACCATAACCAAACTGAAACCCTGGGGAAAAAGAGCAGCAGCTGAGCAGAACCAGGACTGGGGGCTGGACACGCACAGAGACTCTCTGAGCTTTCAGGCTCAGCTTCCAGGTGTTCCAAACCTGCAGGGTCCACTCCTTTGATATCAATACTCCCCATTTCCCTGAGGAATTTACCCTCTGGAATCAAGTTAGTTACTGAGGAGAAGCTTTTGTTTTAATCTGTTTTCAGTTTCTTCTTAATTTTTTAAAGATCTTAAGTACTTCTCCTATGAAAGATTATTAATTTTTAATCTCTGTATTTTGCAGGACTTACTGTGATGCCTGGCTTTTGGCCACCCACTGATTTAGTGTCTGAACATAGCTTCAGTTGCTGTCTACAAGCAAAACCTGAAACCTCCAAGCACAGGTATAAGCATTAAAGTTACAGCAGAAGAAATACAAGCCAGTTTATTCACAGGATATTTCACTCTGTCTGGTTTGCCTCCTCCTCAGATGCAAAAGTAATAAACCCTATTAATTTAAATCTTACTTAGCTGTTCCATCTCTCCACAATAATTGATTGGGCTTTGGACACTGAGCCAAAAATCCTCATCAAATCAGGTCTGCCCGGTGCCTGTGCTGCAGGGAGGTGTCACAGAGCTCTGAACGCACACTTGCTCTAATTGATTAAAAGATTTGGTCACTTGCACATTTCCATTTAGGCAATTAATGTAAAGAGACACAGCCTCAGTGAGAGCAGCTGGGAGCATGGATGGAGAGTGACAGACTCCCTTGGAGGGACAGGATTATGACTGGGGATGTTGCAGTAATTCAGGTATGGGGTGTCCTCCTCAATGTTTTTGATGGAACAGCCTCAGTGCTGCCTGGGGGGACACCAAACAATCCACCTTGGAGAATCATGGAATATCCTGAGCTGGAAGGGACCACAGGGATCATCCAGTCCAGGCCCCAGCCCTGCACTGACACCCCAATAATCCCACCCTGGGCATCCCTGGTAGCACTGTCCAAAGACTCCTGGAGCTCTGGCAGCCTTGGGGCCGTGCCCATTCTCTGGGGAGCCTGGGCAGTGCCAGCACCCTCTGGGAGAAGAACCTTTCCCTGATATCTAGCCTGACCCTGCCCTGGCCCAGCTTCCAGTCTGCTTTTCCTGTCCCCACAAAAAGCTGCCACATAATCCTGCATCACCAACCTCTCTGAAGGGGACAGTCAGGGAAGCATCAGCCAGTGAGGGGGCCCTGGCAGCTGTGACAGTTCCCAGAGACAAGGGGGACAAGAAGAGCNTAAAGTCACCCTGGAGGAGGCTAGAGAAATTGGATGACAGGACCAGAGGGTGCCAGGGGTGGCTTAGACTGGATATTGAGGGGAATTTCTTCATGGAAAGAGTTGTCACAGGGCAATAGTGGAGAAGTTTAAAAGCCCCATGGATGTGGCACTTGAGGACAGGGTCTGGTGGCCTTGGCAGTGCTGGGGGAACAACTGGACTCAAGGATCTTAGAAGGCTTTTCCAACCAAAAGAATTCTGTGATTCTCTTCCAATTGAAACCTTAAAGATGGAAGAATGCCCATGCTGAAAAGCTCCATCCCAACTCTGAGATGCTCCCTTTTTAAAGAGCAGAATCTCCTGAAAGGCAGGTGATGCTCAGTGTCCTGTGCTTGTGTCCACCCTCCCACCCCACCCCGTCCCATCCCTGAACCCCGCTCAGCACAACTTCCCAGACTATTCCAAAACTCACCTGGATGTCAAAATGTGCAAATTCACTTTCAAAGCCCCTCATCAGAGACTGCTGGACCTGGCACCATCCCCTGCAGGACACCCAAGGCCCAGTGTGGACATTTCACAGCCCATAACCTGTTTATATTCACTACTGAGGCCATAAATTTGGGAGCTGATTGTAACAAGTCTCAGGACCTTCAAGAAGTCCAAGTCCAGGAGAACAAAAAGTGCTATAAAATGAAAATCAGAGATTTCAACCCACACATGAATATTTTCCCCTAGAAATGCCTCAGATGACAGAGCTGGCAGAGCAGCACATGAAGGCACCAAGACTCATTTTTTTGCCACTTTTTTTACCAGGGGCATGAACTGGGCAGATTAATGGGCTGTCCCTCAGCCCATTTATTTACTCATTTCAGGAGCTCCTGGAAGACAGACAGACTCAAAACTCAATAAACCAGTGAAGAATCCAATGTGAGGGGTGAACCTTGGTCACAACAGATCCCTTCTGGAAACAAAACCATAACCAAACTGAAACCCTGGGGAAAAAGAGCAGCAGCTGAGCAGAACCAGGACTGGGGGCTGGACACGCACAGAGACTCTCTGAGCTTTCAGGCTCAGCTTCCAGGTGTTCCAAACCTGCAGGGTCCACTCCTTTGATATCAATACTCCCCATTTCCCTGAGGAATTTACCCTCTGGAATCAAGTTAGTTACTGAGGAGAAGCTTTTGTTTTAATCTGTTTTCAGTTTCTTCTTAATTTTTTAAAGATCTTAAGTACTTCTCCTATGAAAGATTATTAATTTTTAATCTCTGTATTTTGCAGGACTTACTGTGATGCCTGGCTTTTGGCCACCCACTGATTTAGTGTCTGAACATAGCTTCAGTTGCTGTCTACAAGCAAAACCTGAAACCTCCAAGCACAGGTATAAGCATTAAAGTTACAGCAGAAGAAATACAAGCCAGTTTATTCACAGGATATTTCACTCTGTCTGGTTTGCCTCCTCCTCAGATGCAAAAGTAATAAACCCTATTAATTTAAATCTTACTTAGCTGTTCCATCTCTCCACAATAATTGATTGGGCTTTGGACACTGAGCCAAAAATCCTCATCAAATCAGGTCTGCCCGGTGCCTGTGCTGCAGGGAGGTGTCACAGAGCTCTGAACGCACACTTGCTCTAATTGATTAAAAGATTTGGTCACTTGCACATTTCCATTTAGGCAATTAAGGTAAAGAGACACAGCCTCAGTGAGAGCAGCTGGGAGCATGGATGGAGAGTGACAGACTCCCTTGGAGGGACAGGATTATGACTGGGGATGTTGCAGTAATTCAGGTATGGGGTGTCCTCCTCAATGTTTTTGATGGAACAGCCTCAGTGCTGCCTGGGGGGACACCAAACAATCCACCTTGGAGAATCATGGAATATCCTGAGCTGGAAGGGACCACAGGGATCATCCAGTCCAGGCCCCAGCCCTGCACTGACACCCCAATAATCCCACCCTGGGCATCCCTGGTAGCACTGTCCAAACACTCCTGGAGCTCTGGCAGCCTTGGGGCCGTGCCCATTCTCTGGGGAGCCTGGGCAGTGCCAGCACCCTCTGGGAGAAGAACCTTTCCCTGATATCTAGCCTGACCCTGCCCTGGCCCAGCTTCCAGTCTGCTTTTCCTGTCCCCACAAAAAGCTGCCACATAATCCTGCATCACCAACCTCTCTGAAGGGGACAGTCAGGGAAGCATCAGCCAGTGAGGGGGCCCTGGCAGCTGTGACAGTTCCCAGAGACAAGGGGGACAAGAAGAGCATCCAGGGCAGAGTGAAGCCACACCTCTCACAAAATCCCCTAATTTTCTGAGGATGTTTGGATACTGGCTCCACCCACGAGCTCCAGCGGAGGTGTCCTGTCCACAGCAGCTGGAACTGATGCCCTTTAAGGCCCCAACCCAAACAAGTCTGTGACTCCATGGTTACTGGTTTGGGGCCAAAATGTGTCAGTCAGGACCAGCCAACTTCAGTGATATCCAATTCTCAGGGAAAGCAGCTAACTGCAGCATTCTTGCCAAAGTGAGGAAGAGAAAATAAACAGGCTCCTTGGCCTTTCCTTCAGCCATCCGGGGAGAGCTCGGTGCTTGTGCAGTTGGAAACACTGGCAGAATCTACAAATGTCAATATCCTGAAAGAAGAGATCAAGAAAAAGAATCCCAGCAGCATTATCTGCAAGGCAGCGTGCAGAGCTGCACGAGGAGCCCAGCACAAAACCTGCATGAAAAACATTCTGCCAGAAGCAGATCAAAGCTGGGATTTCACATGTCTGCACCAGCACAGATGGCACCTGCTGCTCAGGAGCTGCCTTGTTTATCCTGCCCAGCCATCAGGGCCTGCAGTGCCACTTCAGTCTCACACACTGAACAACCTGCAAGGTGTGGGGGATAAAACAAGAGGTACAGATAGGCCTGACTGCAGGGTTTGGGAGCTGGGGTGGCACAGGATCAGCAGGGATTGGGTGTGGCAAGGAGGGAGGGAAGATCCCTCTCACAGCCACATGAAGGCTGCAGCAGCCCAGGCACAGGAGCTGGAAAAGAAACCTTCTTTCAGCAGCAGTTCTGGTTTAAGTCAAGTTTAATGTCCTGGGATGAGCCTCAAACTGAGCCTTACATCTTCCAACTTAAACCTTCCAGTTTCCAGGGAAGATCTGAAGACAGCCAGATGCATTCCATATGAGAGAGTCCAACACCTGCCACCCATATCATCCACTGCAGGGAAATAAATGAATCAATGCTAAAACCTCTGAGCTCAGAGCCCTGGGAAGCTGCTTCCTTGCATTCAGGTTGTAGCCATCAGGAAAATCAGCACTGTAGCACTCACTGTCATCAGGCTCCTGCTGCCAGACCCCTCTGTGACAGGTGACAGTGACAGGATGATGAGTTAGAGACACAGGGAACAATGCCACCTTCTCTAGGTCTCTACACTAATGGACTGATTTATCAATTATTGATAAATCTGTACTATCTCATTTATCAGTTTCTGCACTCTTCAATTCACACTTGCTGGATTTCCCTGATTCAGCCTATTCCACATCCAGGCTGCTGCCAAAAAAATCCTGAATGAGGGCATTTGGAAGAGAAGCTGGGAAATGCTCTGTGGAGCAATGCTGGGAACAAAGCCCCTCATCCTGACCATGTTCTTGTTTGCTATTTAAGATGTACTTTGTGTGTGGGGACAGAGGGACAAGCACAGGCAGGGCAATGTCCCTCCTAGCACAGTCCCACTGCAGCACCCCATGCACACCACGTGGAAACAGACCCAAGCAGAAGTTTTTCCTTCCCAGTCACTGCCCTGCTCTGAAGCAAAGCACAAGCTGCACATTAAAGGTGCCATTTGCTGCCTCTGTCCCAGCCAGGAAAGTCCAGGATGAGGAAAGCCCATCCAGAGCACCAAGAAACCCTTTGGAAGAGACTCCCAGATAAAAACTGTGGCTACCACAGCTTGGTCAGAGAGCGAGAAAACGAAGTTTTCCCAGGATCGGCTTGTGAGACTCTGAACATCCTAGCCCAAATAATGATAGCCTTTAGTCTAAATAACCTGCAGGTGTTGTTTCTTCTTACTTTCTATCTTCTTGTTCTAAGACTTTGAGCTGGCCAGCCAACCAGGTAGAATGTATTGATGAACTGACCAATCTCATCCATCTGGATCGGAACAGTATACAAAAGAAGAAGAACTTGTAGTAAAAGTAGATTTTCTGCAAACCCAGCCTTTTGTGTGAGTGTCTTTTGTTATGATAACGGTAACAACAAACTGCACAGGATGCCCAGTGTCCAATGCTCATATTTAACATGGGAGAAGCTTTCAAGCACCCTTCAAGTTAGGGCAGTCTTTTAAATGCTCCCATGAAATATCTGCATTATTAAAACCCAAAGACTGTGAAAGACAGGAAGGGGCACCCAGAGGAATTTGGCTGGTTTTGCAAGGAAATATTATCACAGAATCCCAGAATGGTTTGGGTGGGAGGGGACCTTCAAGCCCATGTCATTCCATCCCCTGCCATAGCAGGGACACCTTCCACTGGCTCAGGCTGCTCAGGGAATACTCACTGGGATGCTGGACCACCATCCCTCAGGCTGGGGGATGGAATGGGTGTTATTGGCAGTCTGGGGTAAGGTTTAAGTCCCAGAGGAAGTACAGCTCCCATGGGATGATTTAGCAGGATGGAAAACAAAAGAGCTCAAAGCACAACCTCCCTGTCCTCCCACTCCAGGCACTCTCACGTCACTGCTGGCATTTCTGCTGAACCTCAGCCTCCCTTCCCAATCCCACCCTGCACTCCCCCAGCCTGGCACACACCTCCCTTGGAAGCCCAGGCGGGAGTGAGTGAGTAGTGCTTGAGAAGCTCGGATCAAGCACAGCTCCTTTCCTTCAGGAATTCACCACAAAGTCAGTTCTCTGAGGAAAGGGGAGACTTTCCTGACCAATGGGAAGTCACTGAGTTGAAGACAGGTTGTCCTGCCTAGAGAAAAGGAGGCTCAGGGGAGACCTTGTGGCTCTGCACAACTCCTGACAGGAGGGACAGCTGGGGGGTCGGGCTCTGCTCCCAGGGAACAGGGACAGGAGGAGAGGGAACGGCCCCAGGCTGGGCCAGGGGAGGCTCAGGGTGGACACCAGGAGGAATTTCCCCATGGAAAGGGTAGTCAGGCCCTGGAAGGAGCTGCCCAGGGAGGCTGGGAGTCCCCATCCCTGAAGGTGCCAAGGCTGGACGTGGCACTCATCACTCTGGGCTGGGGACAAGGAGGGCATCGGGCACAGCTTGGACTGAGTGATCCTGGATGGCTCTTCCTACCCCAGTGTTTCTGGGATTTATCAGCTGCTGTTTTAGGAAGGCAACAACAGTTACTGAGTGATCACTTTTCACTTGTTTAGAGCAATGGAATTGGTGGGGTGAAGGTACTTTAAATATGGAAAATGGTCCAATTCCCAAAGACACTGCCATTGCTCAGCACCTCGGGGGGTTCACACAGCACACCCAGCCCACACTCCCCAGAGCACAGCTGGGGACAGCTGGCTGTGTCCACAGAGCCCCCACCCTGGCCTAAGGCCATGAGTGCCTTACCTCCAGCAGAAGACACATTTGTTGGCACAGGCCAGGCTGGGGGTGGCCTCCATGCAGCGGTGGCTCTCAATGCCATAGAAGGTGTGCTTGTAGCAGCCGCCGCGGCCCCGCAGCATCGACTGTGGGCAGGGAAACACACACAGGAGAGTTAAAACCCAGCTGGGGCCAGACTGAGGGCAGGGAAACACACACAGGAGAGTTAAAACCCAGCTGGGGTCAGACTGAGGGCAGGGAAACACACACAGGAGAGTTAAAACCCAGCTGGGGCCAGACTGAGGGCAGGGAAACACACACACACTCACACAGACACACGCACAGACAACAGGATACTGAGGGAAGCTGCTCCCTTCAGCCACCTGTGATTTCAGTTCCAAGTCCAGCAATGCCCTGATCAGGGCTGAGGGACACCAGTGCCACCTGCCCTGAGAAGTTCCTAGCTCCCTATAAAATGTGACTCTACATGCACTCTTGCAGCCAGACTGCATTTAGGAGGTCAAACTCATCCCTGTGTTAGAGGAGAAAGAACTTTAAGCTACTCAGCCCCTTCTCTGGCAGACTCCAGCACAACAATGTGCTTTCCTGCAGCTTTTCAGACTCAGCCCATGAAGAGCAGGTGAAGCCTCTTGAGCTGCAGGAAGTGTTCCTGGAGAAGCTCACTCAGGAGCAACAAGGATCCATTTCAAGACTGTCTTACTGAACACTCCATTCTTTTCATTTATCTGGCAGAGTATTTCTTGCAGCACTAAATTAAATAAATGCCCTGACCTTAAAAACCCTCATTCACAGCCAGCAGTGGCTCCAGCAGGATGCTGCACTTCCCTTCCCAGCACAGCCACAGCAGCTTTCCCAACAGGATTCAACTCCTATTTATCATGCAGGCTGCCTGCAGAAAAGGCTGTCTTTCATTAGCTCAGTTAAATAATAATAAATGACAAAGAAACTTTACTACTCTCAAGAGAAAATCTGAAATATAACACAGCAGCTTTTAATCTGCCTTCCTCTTCCTGGAGAGTCCTGGTGATCCAACAGAAAGGAGCAGCAGGGAAAAATCTACAGCTAATTCCTAACTGGTTGTACAAGCGGAAGATTAAATGACATGGAAAATGCTGCTGATTCTATCCATTCTTTAAAAGAGAGACTTCAGGAGATTCAGAAATTCAGGAGAGCAAGTTATATTTGGCTTTTCCTAAGGCAAACAAACAGACTCTTCCTAAAACATACAGGGTTTCTGGTTTTTTCTGGAATTTGTCAGAACCCAATCTTTTCCATCTGAGATACCTCTATGAAACTCTACTTAATACTGATCCTGCCAGCCCTGCTCCTGCTTTCCTCTGATACAAATCTCCACAAAGGCTCCTGAAGACTCTCACACACTGGTGTGAACCTGAGGCAAAGCCACTGCCTGGAACCAATTTCAGCTCAATTTATTAGAAGACTTTACATTCAATTCCTGCTTAAGCTAAAAATAGTGTGAGCCCATCTAAGCACACAGAACTGCTATTTATTTTGTGAAATGGCTTTACAGTGCTGCATTAAAGTCTGGGTCTTTCATAAAAATAGGTTCTCTGGCTTTCTCAGTCACAACATCCCAGTTTGGCAAGTTTTTCTCTAAACGTTTCATGATCATGTCTGCCACTAAAAACGACAGAAGAGAGAAATGGGTGTAAGAGTGACCAGCAGAGCAGCAGTGGGATCAGTGCATCCCACCCACTCCTTACAGCCCACACTGGGCTCTCAATGCTGCTCAGGAGAACAAGGCACTTGATGAAACAGTTCATTGACACCAGGCACTGCAAGGAAAACTCTCTGCAGCCCACCCCAGGATGGCATCCTAAGGGCTCTTTCAAAAATAAACAAAGTTAATCATGCAGCAAAGGAGAGCTCAGACAGCAAGGACTGATCACTGCCACAGCACAGGAATTACAGATGTGCTGGCATTTTAAGGAGGTGCTGATTCCAGAGGTTCCCATCCAGGGATGCTCAAGGGTGCAGGATGTCAAAATGTGGCGGGTGAAGGGTCTGGAGCCCCAGGAGCAGCTGAGGGAGCTGGGAAGGGGCTCAGCCTGGAGAAAAGGAGGCTCAGGGGGGACCTTGTGGCTCTGCACAACTCCTGACAGGAGGGGACAGCCGGGGGGGTCGGGCTCTGCTCCCAGGGAACAGGGACAGGAGGAGAGGGAACGGCCCCAGGCTGGGCCAGGGGAGGCTCAGGGTGGATTTTGGGGAGATTCCTTCCTGGAATTTGTTGTCCAGCCCTGGCACAGCTGTCCAGGGCAGGGGTGGAGTCCCCACCCCTGGAGGGGTTTAACAGCCCTGTGGATGTGGCACCTGGGGACATGGTTCACTGGTAGCCTTGGCAGTGCTGGGGGAACGACTGGACTCTATGATCTCAGAGGGCTTTTCCATCCTTAATGATTCTCTGATCAATATTGCTGCCCAAGTACAAGATTAGAGACTTGTGAGCTCCAGAGGGACCTGCCAAGGACAGCTGAAACCACACCCACCCCACGCCCACCCTGAAGGAGCTGCAGTTTATTCTCCGGGGCTCTGTGCCTCTGCTGGAAATGTTTTTAAGTCTGGAAACTGCCTGAAAAGCTACTGAGTTCCAGCTCCTCCAAGAGCCACGTGCAGGGCTGGGAGGAGGCTGTGTCACACAGGTGCACTCATCCCCACAGGTGTGGTACACAGCCACACCCACACACACCCCACAGAGCAGGAAAACCCTTAACAACAGTGAAATCATTAACACCTCCCTGTGGAAATCTGATCTGATAAATGCTGAGAACCAGGGGAGCCCTGACTGTCACAGTCCAGCCCCAGGACAGGGGGTTCAAACAGCCTCATGTGCCTGCTCAGGTGTGGCAATGGCTGTGGTATCCCTGTTCCACAACCTCACACCAGGGATACAATCTTCCCACTCTGCCTCACGTGGATTTCAGTGGGCAGAAGATGTTTTAGCAGACAGCAGAACAACAGGAAAAACCAGAAAAGGATGCTCCGTGCCACAGCTGTATTCTCACTCTTTGCAGAGAGATTTTAGTAGCTGAAAGATTATAGCTTGAAAGATGGAATTTGGGTTTGTGTAAATAATAGCACATTTAAAATGATATTTCATCAGGAAATTGAAATACCTGAGCAAGTCTCTAGCCTTGTTTTTATTTATGAAATGAGAGAAGGAAACAGAACATACCTTTGTCCATCGGCAGAGCTTCACTCCAGAATGGCTCCCAATGAGTTTATAACCTAAAACCAAAGCACAAATCATCAAACAATTGAGTTTAGCTTGCAAGAATTGAAACACAAAATACACTAAGTGGTACCCAGAGTGATGGACACCATGGACTGAATGCTGCTCTTCTCTACTGGCCCCAAGGTGACACCACCAGCAATGGCAGTGCCACCCCAGGGACCTCAGCCAACTGGAAATGGCTTCTTTTAGTGGGACATGTACTGATGTTGCTGAGTCTGGTTTGAATCGGGGTGCCCAGGGGACTCCTGCAGGGACAGGATGGCAGAGCCTGGCTAACCCAGGCTGTGGGACAGCTCACAGACCCAAGGAGCAGGACAGGGAACCAGGAGCATCTCCCTGGCCCCAGGCCATGATCCCAGAACAGCCTCCTACCCAGAACCCAGGATCCCTGTCCCAGCCTGCAGGACAGGAGCTGATTCCCAGTGCAGCTGGGAGGGCACAGGTAGGGAACACAACCAGGGCTCAGCCTGAACCCCACCTGAGCTGCACCAGTTCCACCCCACTGGTTCTGGGCCAGTGAGGGAGCTGCTCCTCCACACCCAAAGGAAAGCTGAGCTCAGATCAGCTCCTCATCCCCCAGCCAAGATCAACACAATTCTATTCCAATGGGTCCAGGAGGATTAATTGCAACACATTCGTTAAGCACTAAGTGCTATTATTACCCAAACTGCTCGACTGGGGTTATATTCCTCTTTGAGAAAAGTGCTTCGAGGCCAGCATGTCTGAAGGATTAAAAGTCCCTTCAAAACCAGCATAAAAATAAGAGGGATTTGAGATGCCTGGCTGTGTCCCTCACAGTGGCATTCATACGTCACTGGCCTGGCTGTCCCCAAACTCAGCACCTCTCAGCTGCCTACTGCGCCTTCCTGCTGCTCTTATTAACACTTTCAAGGGAAGGAAAAATACCAAATTTTAGCTACCAAGTCTTCTTCCTGCCAACCAGCACAAACTTAACAGGGAAAAAGCCTTCAGCTCAGCAAACTGGCCTTCAGCTCCTCCACAGAGCAGCAACACAAGTGCCCTGCCCTGCTCGTCTGTCTCTGAGCTGCTCTGGCACAGCAAGGTCCCAGCGAGAGCAACTGCATCCCAAAGTCCCTCACACCTGCAAGGACACCAAGCCAGCCAGGAATTACAGCAGCAGCAGATGTCACACCAGCTGCAGCAGGCAGAAATTAAACTGTGTGCACACAGACAGGGCTAACAGGGAATCAAACAATGCTCTGCTCCTGCCACTCAAACCTGCCCAGCCTCCTCTGCCCACTCCACCTGATGGTGTTTGATCCATCTCCTCACACTGGAATATACAGGCAGAGTGACCTCTGCTGCAAGAAGGCTGGAGAGGGACTTGGGACAAGGCATGGAGGGACAGGACACAGGGAATGGTTCCCCACTGCCAGAGGGCAGGGATGGATGGGATACTGGGAAGGAATTGTTCCATGGGAGGGTGGGCAGGCCCTGGCACAGAGTGCCCAGAGCAGCTGGGGCTGCCCCTGCATCCCTGGAAGTGTCCAAGGCCAGGTTGGACATTGGGGCTTGGAGCAGCCTAGGACAGTGGAAGGTGTCCCTCCCCTGTCCTTTTAAGGTCCCTTCCAGCCCAAACCATCCTGGGATTCTGTGACAGCCCTTCTAAGACAGTCCCCAAAGCCACATGCAGTCTTGGGGACACCTTTACCTCAGACTGGCTCAGACACAGAAAATGCTGGTGCTGGTTCCAGGGGCACAGCTGCATGTGGCTGGAACCAACATCTCCCTGCCTTGGCTCTGTCCTGCCTCTTTCTCCAGCTTTTCTCTGCAAACAGCTTGTCCAGCAAGGTCTAATCTCAGCTGAGACCTCCCTGCCCTAGTAAAATGAGTCCTTACAGGATTTGTGGATGAGAGCTGAAAAGGTGCTGCATTCCTCCCCCCTCTAATACAGCTGTCCAAGGCACACTCTGCTGCTGTCACCCAGCACAGTCCAAGCCTTATTTTTCCCATTTCTCCAAATCCAGCACCACCAGTCATGTAAGATTATTCTCTTCATAGATCACTTGTCAGTAACAGCAACATGGCTGCTTTCAAATGGGTTTTGCAGAAGAATTACATTGGAAATAGGACATGCCCACCCAGATCTGCTACTGAGTTGTTTGAGAGAAGAGAGGAAGCAGCTGAACTGAGCAAGGTGCCAAGCTCCAGAGCTCCAGCATTTTCTCTTAAGTTCCTTAAATCATTTCCACCATGTGGAGCACCCACAGCTTCCTTTAAAGGCCAAAAAAATTGTACATGTTCAATATCAAAACAGTCTTAAAAACACCAGCCAGCTTTGGGGATGAGAGGGGGGTTACTCATCTCTGTCACTGCCAGGAGTTGCAGCTGTGGTGACAGGAGGGAGCAGCAGAAAGGTGCAGAACTCCTAAAGCCACAGAACTGGGGTCCTGCACCGTGTGGGGAACTCAGAGAAGGTGTGGTCATCCAGCACTAGGTGCTGGCCATGCCAAGCTTCTGACACTTAGGAATGAGAGAAAATACCAGAGACCAAGGCTGGACACTTGTTCCAGCCCTGCTGCAAGTGAGCAGAGACTCTATAACACTGCAAAGCCTTTCTTCAGCACTGGCTGCACTGCTGGGAAGGAGGCAGCAGAGCAGTCTGGGCCAAAAGAAAGGACAAAAGGTTAAGCAAGAAACTGGGAGAGTCCCAGAATCACAGAACTGTTCTGGCTGGGAAATCCCTCTGAGATCACTGAGTCCAACCGTTCCCCAGCACTGAGCCTTGTCCCCAAGTGCCACATGCTGTGGGCATTGTTAAACTGTTAAACACCTCCTGAGATGGGGACTCCACCCCTGCCCTGGGCAGCTGTGCCAGGGCTGGACAACAAATTCCAGCAAGGAATTTCCCCAAAATCCACCCTGAGCCTGCCCTGGCCCAGCCTGGGGCCGTTCCCTCTCCTCCTGTCCCTGTTCCCTGGGAGCAGAGCCCGACCCCCCCGGCTGTCCCCTCCTGTCAGGAGTTGTGCAGAGCCACAAGGTCCCCCCTGAGCCTCCTTTTCTCCAGGCTGAGCCCCTTCCCAGCTCCCTCAGCCTCTCCTGGGGCTCCAGACCCTTCCCAGCTCCATTCCCTTCCCTGGACACACTCCAGCCCCTCAATGTCCTCTCTGCAGTGAGGACCCAAATCTGACCCCAGGATTAGGGTGTGACCTCAGCAGTGCCAGCACATGGGGACAGCACATCCTTACTGCAAAGCTTCAAATTAAACATGTGAAAAGCTGTGATCAAAGCCAGCCTGAGGGTCTCCTGCCCTGTTCCCACACTGCAGCTCCTGCTGAGTCTTCTGGAAGCTCAGGCCAACTCCACTCTTACATCAGCTTTGCCACAACGTCCCTGTGGCTCTGCCAAGGCCAATGGTGCATGAATCCAATCCTCCTGATGGCCCCAAGTCTGGAGCTATGGGTGCCAGGACTCCCTGTGAACACATCCTCCCTTGCTCTGAAGGGCTGTGACTCGTGACCAATAACTCTAAGTGGATATTTGGATACAACACCTTCCAAACAATCCAGTGTTTGACGGACCTGCTATTCCCCACCCCTTCAGACTCTAAAGCTGAACAAACCAATCTATTTATTATTTCCACAGTCTAATATGCAAAGGATTCCTTCAGTTATAAGCAGGCTCACAGTAATCAGCTCAGCTCCCAAATAAAGGACAAGAACATCTCATCTGAAGGCTGAGTATGAGTTGATCCTGCTCTGGATGATAAATTTTAGATGATCTAGAAGCTTGCCAAACTTCACTGAAATTAAGTGTCACTTTTATAGACGTGAATTAAGCTTTTAAACAACCTTTGGGGTGAAATGAGTGTTATCAGGCAGTAACACCAGGCTGAGGAACATGTGGTGATTGCTCACCCTGACAGGCCAACTGGAGTTTAATGGAGCACAGAGGGATGTGGAACTGGAGAGATGGCCAAAGTCACAGCTTCTGGCTGCTCCAGAGGCTGGGGCAGGACTGTGCTCAGCTCTTTGGAATCACATTGCAGCATTTCCACTCCATCCTGGAAATAAGAGTTTAAAAGTCCTTTCTGTGAAACTCAAAGAACTCATGGAAGGACCCAGCTGAGCTCTCAGTACTGAGCCAGGACACTGGTCTCTGTATTCCTAGGGCACATTCCAGTATCCAGTTGCTCTGGATGTGGTTTCCCAGTTTACCAGTGCCAGACACACATCCAGTCTTTCCAAGCTCCTGGACATGGATGAATCATGTCCATAACTGAGCAATTCTGTTATTTTTGAGAGCAGAGCAGGTCAGCTGAATTTCTACAAGCACAAGTGTCCCTACCAGGAGCCGTGTCACACCACCTGCACTCTCTGAACAGCCCTAAGAGCTGTGATGAGCAGCCTTCAGGGATTGCAGACCATCTCCAGGTGGCAAAATGTCCAGAACAAAACCCACAGACACCGAATCCCTGAGGTTAGAAAAAACCTCCAAGGTCATCAAGTCCAAGCTGTGCCCAATCCCCATCTTGTCCCCAGCCCAGAGCTCTGAGTGCCACCTCCAGCCCTCCCTCGGACACCTCCAGGGGTGGGCACTCCAAACCTCTCTGGGCAGCCCCTGCCAAGGCCTGACCACCCTTTCCATGGGGAAATTCCTCCTGGTGTCCAACCTCAGCCTCCCCTGGCCCAGCCTGGGGCCGTTCCCTCTCCTCCTGTCCCTGTTCCCTGGGAGCAGAGCCCGACTCCCCGGCTGTCCCCTCCTGTCAGGAGTTGTGCAGAGCCACAAGGTCCCCCCTGAGCCTCCTTTTCTCCAGGCTGAGCCCCTTCCCCGCTCCCTCAGCTGCTCCTGGGGCTCCAGCCCCTTCTCAGCTCTGTTCCTGCTCCAGCCCCCAGGGTCTGTCTTGTCATGAGGGTCCAGAGCTGCTCTCAGGACTAGAGGTGCCCCAGCAGTGCCAGCACAGGGGACAATCCCTGCCTGGTTGACATCTCCCAGTTCAGATCTCTGCATCACCAAAAGTTTGCTTTGACCCAAAATCCCAAAGCGAAAGATTCAATACTGAAAGAAAGAAGGAGATCTGTGGTTGAAAAAGCTCCAAAAACCACAAGGAAAAGACCGAGCCATCCTTCTCCAGGAGTGCAGGCACCAGGAGCTGGGAAAGTCACTCCGAGGCCTCATTGTGCCTCCCAAACTCTGCTGGCTGTCAGAGGGCTGCCCTGAGAGCAACAAAATGCAGCTGACACCTCTGCATGGGGCTGTCCAGCACTCTCCTGCAATAAAATCCCTGTTTTGAGGCAGTGATTATCTGCCAGAGCTGCAGCTCAGGGCAGTCTCACACTAGCAGAAGGTTTACAGGGAAAAAAATCCCAATTTCCTGCAGTTCTGAAGGACTACAGTTTAACAGGGCCAGAGCTGAAGGTCAGTGACAGCAGGATCCATCCCCACCACCTGTAAGGACCATTTTCCACATTGAAACACAACTGCTGTGGTTGAATCACCAACCAGACAAAGAATACTTGAAAATTAATAAAAACAGTAATAATAATAATGATAATAACAACAACAATAAAAACAACAAGAAATGCCCCTGGTGAGGCACCTGTTCAGATTGTATCAGTATTCTATATAAATCTAGAAAGAAGGGGACTCTGGGTAGGGGAATTTTTCAGATTGTCCAAGCATTACAAGAGACACCTCCAGGTTCATTCCTAGAACTGCTCAACCTTGAAGAAATTCTTACCAGGTCCACCAAGACCTATTTTAGATTGCCTCTTGGTTTGAAAAAAGTCTCTTAAAAAATACAAAAGGCTCGTGATTTGGGAAGGATTGCTCCCATGAGCTGAAAGCAGGAGTGGGACAGAAGCAGGAATTGCAGGACTGTCCCTCGTTAGCACAAACCCTGTCCCTCCCAAAGAGATGGGAGGTTTGGCCTCTCAGCTGCCTCAGATCCCTGTCACTATACACAACACAAACATCTTGAACACTTTTAAGACATAGTAAAAGCCTCCTGGGGGCAGTGAAAGGGATTCAGCTGCTGCACAGACAACCCAGAGCAAGGAAATGAGACTGGCAAAGTTGTGGGGTGGGAATGCCAGGAACTACCAGGATTCTCAAAACCTGGCATTTCCCTTCAACTCAGATGTCTCTTTTAATGCCTGAGCACCTTTCCCTCTGAAGCACAGGAATGTAAAACCTCCCACAGCCAAAGGCATCACTTCCTGTCAAATGATGCCTTTGCCAGAAACAGCCTTGGATACCACTGATACTCTCACCTCTAGCAACACCAGAGAAAATGCAGCAGAGCCTTCTGTACCTGGCCCCTTTGCCCAAAAGCATCACCAAGGCAAAGCATTCCCAGAAAGGAATCATGGACTGGTTTGGGCTAGAAAGGACCTCAAAGATCAACTGATTATTGGCTCCAACTGGTGATTCAGCCATTCCCATGGGGAATGGCTCCTCACTGCCAGAGGGCAGGGATAGATGGGATATGGAGAAGGAATTGTTCCCTGGGAGGGTGGGCAGGCCCTGGCACAGGGTGCCCAGAGCAGCTGTGCCTGCCCCTGGATCCTTGGCAGTGCCCAAGGCCAGGCTGGACACTGGGGCTTGGAGCAGCTTGGGACAGTGGGAGGTGCCCCTGCCCATGGCAGGGGTGGCACTGGATGAGATGAGCTTTAAGGTCCTTTCCAACCAAAACCAGTACGTGATTCTGCAATTCTTTATTCATAGAAAAACTCAAGAAATCTGCAAGCACTTGGCATTTTTAAGAGCCAAACCTCAGGGTCAGCTTTGGCTGAAATCTGGAGGTTCCACCTGCACAAGTCTCCTCCTGAACCACCCAGAACAAACCCAAAAGGTAACAGAACTGCTCACTGCTATGAGCTGC
This sequence comes from Irena cyanogastra, assembly GCA_013397155.1. Classification (NCBI taxonomy): domain Eukaryota; kingdom Metazoa; phylum Chordata; class Aves; order Passeriformes; family Irenidae; genus Irena; species Irena cyanogastra. The sequence goes on along the minus strand of VWZV01011744.1, from coordinate 76,089 downwards.
ATCTCTTTTCTGTCCTGTTTTCCTGAGACTCTTTTCAGACATTCAGGGCACATTCCCTTCTCCACATTTCCATTTGTCTGAACTGTCCCCTTGTGTGGGGCGAGTGTCACATCACAGAGAAAGGACAGCAAATTTCATCCTTGCCTGAACAGATCCTGTACTCTGTTCCAGCTTAGACCTAATTTCAAAGCCCAATACTCTCCAAAGCCCTGCCAAAACAAAAAACAAACAAAAAAAATTTATGCACTTCAAATATAAATGTGTTTATTTTAATTTTCCTCTTTGTTCTACGTGGGGTTATTCTACCAGCTCTGGTAACACATGAGAGAAGAATCAGCCCCCTGAACGTGATTAACCCATTTCCTCTGCTCCTGCTCAGGTGCTACAGCCGTGCCAGCACATCAGAATTGCAGTCAGCTCTCCACCAGCTCCTGGCAGCTCTCACACAGTGGGGCTTAAGCATCTTCTGCTGCCTGGACTTCTTCCTCTTACCTGTGTGTTTGCCCTTTATTTACAGACATTTCCTAAAGAATTGATCAAGTCTTCTCTGTGCCTGGGTTTGGTCATTGTATTTATTCTGCTCACCACGAGTAATTTGTTAGCTAGCAAAGTAATTTTTAATCTGCCCACAGCCAGTATTTGATTTCTGTGGCACATTCTGGGGACTGCACCAGTGTCACCAATCCTGGAGCCAGCTGTGGGCTGCTAGTGCCACCTGGAGTTAAAAAGCTCCTCCCAAAGCCTGCCAGATCCCAAACCATGGAGCACAGAACCTGCAAAGCACCCAGCCAGCAGCACCAAGTCTGTGCCATGGTTTGGGATCCCATTTCTACACACTGGACATTCCAAAGGCTCAGCACAGAGAGCCAGGCTGAGCTGGGCACAAGAGCTGCAGGAACTGGGAACCTCAGCCCAAGAAGGGCCAGCAAAAGCCACTAAAGCTTTTAAAAACCTCAACTTGAGGTTGGTGAGCACTCGAAAAGCCCAGCCTTCAGTATTTTTCTGAAGCCAGCCTCTTGCCTGCCCTTCCCCACTAAAAGCCACAGGCCAAACCACAGCTTTAGCTGCAGCACAAAGTCAGAGCACGACACTTTAAGTGGCTGCTGAAGCCCAGACTACTTCAGATAACAGCTGTCTCTTAATGCACCAGTTGTCTTTGGAGACAAGTAAAATATAGGTGTCCTGGGCTCCCTGGGGCTAAAATGTAGCCTTCCTTAACCAGTAAGGACAGAACCAACTGGACTGCAGTAAAACTGTCCTTGTGGGACAGAATAATTTATCCAATGTCAGCAGGGTCACCCTTTGGCATCATTAACCCATTCCCACTGTGCTGCCAGGCAGGGAGAGCAGGGATTTGTTTGGTCCTGTTACAGCAGGAGAGAGCAAAGCAAAGAGCAGGACAGAAACACAGTGTGAGCAGCTTCAGAAATCCTGGAATCATGGAATAGTCTGACCTGAAGGGACCTAAAGGCCATTCTGTTCCACCCCTGCTATAGGCAGAGACACCTTCCACTGTCCCAGGCTGCTCCAAGCCCCAATGTCCAACCTGGCCTTGGGCACTGCCAGGGATCCAGGGACAGCCACAGCTCTGGGCACCCTGTGCCAGGGCCTGCCCACCCTCCCAGGGAACAACTCCTTCCCCATATCCCATCCATCCCTGCCCTCTGGCAGTGGGAAGCCATTCCCCATTGCAGCCTCCTCAGCAAACACTCAGCTCTCAGGGCTTTGGGCTCATTGCTCCTGTTCCATTCCTGCCCCGTTGAAGGAAGTGCGTCAGAGCCAACCTGGCGCTGCTCAACAACCCCTGTGACATGACAGGGCTGATGGAGGTGGCTGGCACTGAGACACATCATGTCTGAGCTTCAAATAGCTCAGGCAGGCAGTGAACAATCCCTCTCCCAGCTGCCAGCATCCAGCAGGACGTGGCTGGCTTCAGTCAGACCATCAGCGTCAATAAAACATTTGGCAAATCCAGGAGCAGCTGTGACTAATGATGGCACCAACCCTAGCAGAGCACAAAGTCATGGCCAGCCCCTGAGTCATGAACAGCCTGACTGCAAGGGACAACAGGGATCATCCAGTCCAGCCCCTGGCCCTGCACAGACACCCCAACAATCCCAGCCTGGGCATCCCTGGGAGCTCCTGGAGCTCTGGCAGCCTCGGGGCTGGGACCATTCCCTGGGCAGTGCCCAGCAGCCTCTGGGGGAAGAACCTTTCCCTGAGATCCAACCTAATCCTCCCTGACACACAGACGGGTGTTTTGGTTTTTTGTTTGTGTTACAGGAAAAGAAAGCCCCACTGTGTTTTTCTACTTTCATCTTTCCTATTGAAAGAGTAGCTTGAGACTCCCTCTAAAGCTCACCAAGGATTTTAATGGACTTCCTGAGAAATCAGGAACACTGGAAAGGCTCATGAGTCCTTCACCCTTTACCAAATCCTCCTGGCATCCAGGCCAAGCAAAAGCAACTTTCAGCCCAAAAGAGATTGTATCAAAAATTTACAAGCAACCCCAAAAAGTAAATGTGACACTGGGCTGTCATTGCCAAGCACCACAGGAAATGTGAATATGGAAAGTTTGTTTCTATTTTCAGTTCATTTCATTTCTTTCTGGCTACCTGAACACACAGAATGACTGAAGCACTACCAGGAGCACTGCAAACCCAACAAACAACCACTGCCAGACTCTCCCCCACTGCACTGGGCCCTCACCAAAGCCCAAGTGCTGTGATGCTGTTTCAGGGGGAGCTGGGCACTGATGGAAATGGAATTGGAATGGTGTTGCCTCTGGCTGGGACTTTCAAAAGCAGCTCTTGCTGAGTATCTGTTATCAAAGTATCTGCAAATAGGCAGCTCCAAGGGCTCACACCTCTGCAACCCAATGGGGAGGCTAAATTTAGCCAATATTCAATGCCAGGACTAAAATAAAAACCTTTGCTTAAGCACTGTTTCCTTTACCTCGAGGAAGCTAAATTGCTTTGAAGGTGAATCCACAGTGAGCACTACCTTGGTCTGAGGAGATGCTGCTCCAAGGAAAACCTCAGTTATGCAACTGCAGTATCAAAGAACAGCTCTCCCTGAACCACTAATACTCATTTTCCTTCTCTTGGGCTAATTATGCCCTCAGGGATACTCTTGAAAAGACACTAAGCCTACACCCAAAGAAACCAGCTGGTGCAAAATAAATGAGATAATCTTTTGACTACACTGCACTTGTTATTTTAGGGGTAATGATGCTGAGGGAAGAAGGGAATTGTTTTATTTTTGTAGCCACAAAAGCCTTCCTGGTGTGTTATTTACAGGAAAAAATGTTATATGACATAAAAAAACCAAACAATCCAGTTTCTCTTTTTCACAGCTGAGTGACCACTGAAGAATTTGGTGAGCAGCAGAGGAGGGAGAGATGGGAGAGGCAGCTGGGCTGTGAGGACACAACAGTTTAGAGTCTTTGAAAGTGCACATCTATGTAAGCAGGTCCTACCAGTGGCACCAATACTGGCACTACCATGAGCACTGCAGGAAGGGAAAATGTGGACCCACTTATTTGGATACTGAATTCCTGTCCCTGGAGTGTCACAAGAAAATCATAGCTCTCTGGGGAGCCTTCTCTGAGTCAAAAGAATTATGGTGGTAAGGTGACCTTCCCTCCAGCACTGCTTTATTTTCCAAATGGCCACTTTGTACGAAAGCACAGTTCCATTCACACCCAAACCCAAAGGAGCAGGGACTGGTGAGAACTGAGCCAAGGGGAAATGTGCCAACCACCACACGGAGCACAGGGCCAGCACAGAGCACTGCTCCCATCCCCTGCTTTCTTTAGTATTAACTAAATAAATGAATAAATAAAACAAAAGGCTGCCACCTTAAACACAAAACCAAGTAAAATATAAATAAAATGCAGTCAAATACATGACAACAAAACCAAAGTAATTGCCACCACACCACAGCCTTCAGGACAGAGGCTGAAAAGATGGATTGGTCCAAGGCCTGCACTGGCCCCAGCCAGCAGCAGCTCCCTGGGGGCCACAAGGAGAAGGCAAAGTCTCTGCCCCTCCTTGCTGAGCCCTTGGGTCACTCCTCGCACAGTTAAAGAATGGCTCTTTGCTTGCCAGCTGTGCCAAGGCTGATGCAAGCCCAGTGATTGAAGCTGGCAGCCACGGGCTGGGCACAACACGCCAGGCACTGCAAAGCCCAGGCCAAGGAGCAGCCGAGCCCTGGGAGCAGCAGGGCTGGGCTGCACAGCTGGACTCACCCAGGACGTGCCAGACTCCAGAGCTCAGCTCTCAGTGACACAGGGGCATTCTCAGGAGCTTCAGGAGAGCAGCCCAGGGCAGTGGGGGAGACCCCATCCCTACAAGTGCTGAATAAATGTGAGGATGTGGCTCTTGAGGTCACGGTTTAGTGCTGAACATGGGCGTGATGTTGTGTTGGTGGTTGAACTTGATAATCTTAAAGACCTTCTGCAACCTTTAAAATGCCAGTATAACACTGATTTAACAGCAAACCAAGCACACCCCACCACAAGTGAGAAAAGAAACCAGACTGAAGTCCCTTTAGTCTCCAAGTGAGCAGCAAAAGGAAGCTCCCATCAGCCTCCTCCTGGTTCTGCCACTCCCAGCTGAGGCTCCTGAACTCCAGGGCTCAGTGTGTCTCTCCTCATGTTGGTCCTTTGTTTCAAAAAAAAGGCATTAAATCCACTCCAACTGCTCTCATTGGAGAGCTGCTGATCTAAACATCTAGTGTGTGGATGGTTAAAATTAGTTTGAACTACTTCCTTTTCTGGAAACAGTGTTTCAGCAACAAATCAGAGTTTGAAACTGAGATAAAAGCAAGGGACTAAGTTGTAAAATAGATGCAAAGCTGATCGTTAAATATTCCCTGACAAACCTACACTATGGGAGCTGCAGAGTGTGGGACCATTGGCACATCTCTCAAGCTGCCCCAGCAGGTACATCAAACCCTGGGAGCTCCAGGCACTGCACGAGGAGCTGCCCAGGAGCCAGAAGAGTGTCCTGGGGGCCAGGAGTACCGCTGGGATCCTGGGGGCATCAGGAAGAGCATTCCCAGCAAGTCAGGGAGTGATCCTGCCCCTCTGCTCAGTCCAGGTGAGGCACCTCTGCAGTGCTGTGCCCAGTTCTGGGCCCCACAGCTCAAGAAAGAGCAGGAGCTACTGGAGAGGGTCCAGCAGAGACCACAAGGATGATTCGGAGTCTGCAGCATCTCCCTGGTCAGGAGAGACTGTGGGAGCTGGGCCTGGTCAGTCAGGACAAGGGAAGGCTGAGAAGAATCCTATCAATCCATAAAATATCCCCAGGGAGTATCAGAGGATTGTGCCAGGCTCTGTTCAGTGGTGCTAGTGACAGGATGAGGAGCAACAGCCATGAACTAAACACAACAAATTCCATCTCCACATGAAGAAGAACCTCTTCCCACAGAGTGGCAGAGCTCTGGAACAACTGCCCAGGGCAGGCCTGGAGTCTCCCTCAATGGCCACACCCCAAACCCCCTCGGACACATTCCTGTGCCACCTGCTCTGGGGGACCCTGCCTTGGTGCTGTTGGACTGGGTGACCTCCAGAGGCCATTCCAGCCCCAGCCCGTGTGTCCTGTCTGTGGTTCAGGCCTGTCACGAGGGCCCAGGGCAGCCCCTCACACACAGAGCCCCTCTCCCACTGCTCTGCTCAAAGCCAGCACCAAGGCTCTGAGCTGTGCCCAGCTGCTCTGGCAGAGCCTCACCTTGTTTTGTGAGTGCCTCCCTCAGGGCCGGGGTGATCATCTCTCTCCTCTCAGCTCCAGCAGCTCCTCCCTGCAGCTCCCGCTCTCTCTGTTGGAAGACAGGGAATTACAGGCAGTCAGAGCCAGGCTCACCTCAAACACTGGGGCACAGCCACACACCTGCTGGACTGAACTGAGCCGAGTGCCACACAGCAATTCCTGCTTCCCTCTAATCCTGCATCTCATCCCTCTCCCCAGCAGTAACTTAGGACAGTAAACTGGAAAAGGAACACCCCCCAGCACACCAGATTTGCCCCACTGACACAGCAATAAAACTCCCAAGGACATTTTAACAACCAGGGTGTGAATTCTCATCCAAGAGTGACTCCAGGTTTTAAGTCCAAATGTTTCATGAGTGCACAATAACCTCACAATAATCACAGCACTGTGTGCCTAGAGTTAGAGTGCCACTGCTTGGGAGAGCTCAGGGAGAACTCCCAGGAGTTCACAGGGCAGAGGAGCCCTGAAGCAGCAGCCACCTGCACCACCAAAATTCAGCCACAGCAAAGGCCTGCAGGAAAAGGCTGCTCCCCCTGCTCCACAGCCCCCTCCAGGAGCAGCCCATGGAAGTCTGGCTTCCAGCTGCTTCCACACACAGCTAAGCCCTAGGCAGGAGTTCCAGATATTGGGATAAAGTCATAAGCAGGAGAAGCAAACCCTGGCACGTAACAAGTGGTGACTCCCCTGCTGTGTGAATGTCACTGCTGAGACTTTATGGGTATTTATTGTTTCATGTCTGCACAAAGAAGCATCAAAGTGGAAATAATTACTTGGATATTTCATGCAACTTGTAATCTGTCAGTCCTTTATGGCTTTTATTGAAGGAGTTATGGATAAACAACAAAAACCAGCAGAGGACATTTTGTCTTGACAACACTGAGGCTATTTCACATCCAAGCCTCTTTTGTGCCAAAGCCATGGAGAAGTTAATGGAAATGCTTTCAGTTTGAGTCTCCCCACCAACTGTCAGCATCACTAAGGAAACCAGTGCTCCTGACTCGCCAAACTGCTCTTCATAAACAGGGAGAGGAGTCTGGCTGCTCCTGCACATAAACAGACTGGTTCTGTACCTGAGCAACATCTCAGAATAAAAGGTGCTTCCAAAGAAAAATAAATTTGAATATTAAAACCCACACACACAGAGGTTCAAGGACAAAACAGAGCTCCTAATAAACACTTGAGAAGGAAATAGGGGAGTAAAACATTTAGAGACAGAGATTATTACCTTCCCTACTCTGTTTGGATACAACTGTGCTCACAGCCTCAGGGATGTTGTTCAGAAATGTATTTTTCAACAACCAGTACCACAACATGGTCCTTTCTGAAGGAGAAAGCTATATTCACTTTCTACTTCCTTCCATTCAGCTTCCCGAGCCTTTAGGCAGGACTTCATTGGTTTCTGCAACACATCAAAACTCCCCTGGAAGCCTACATCTAATAATTAATTGTCACTTAGTGGGTTTTAAAGCTCACTTCTTGAGCCTCGATCTTAATTTATCAGCAAGACTCTTCAACAGTAAAATATTAATATTGCTGGGAAAGCTTCATGCATAAGGAAGGAAGGAGATAATAGATAAAACCTTCATCTTCCAAGTGTTAAATAAAGACCTTGTCCTGTCACAAGGCATCACTTAACCCAGGCCATAGGCAAGGCCCTACCTTGGCACAGACTGAGACTTGGGCTAGAGGAAGGCCTGCCAATGTCAGGGGAGTGGAACTGGAGGAGCTTTAGGGTCCCTTCCCACCCAAATGACTCTCTGATCCTGTGATGTGGGAGCCCCTCAAAGTCTTGAACAGGATTTAAATGTGGACACCTCCTGGCCTGTGCTTTACCACCTCAGGCCAGGTCAATCCTTAGAAGAACTAAATCTCCACTATGGAGCACATCCTAATATTAAAAATGCAGTCATTGAATCAATTACAAATGAGATACCCCATCCAAGAAAGCCTCCAAACACAGACAAAGTCCTTTTGCATGGAAAACATTTGCATTTCTACCTCCCTGTCACTGCAGCACCTGAGAAAAGCACCTCAATAGAGCAACATCCAATTCTGTCCTGGCAAGACAGAAATATAGTTCAATTATTATGTATTATTTTTTATTATTTATTATTATTCCCCTCACAGAGAGGATCACAATTCTCCCTGCCCACACCCTGATGTGAGAGCCTGTAAACAAAACCATGCTTTGTTTTCCCTGCCCTGCAATACTTGACCTGTTCACTTTGGCAGAGGACTGGCTGCACGTACTCCTGGTGGGAAATGGAATTCACTGCACAGGGATTTTTACTTATTTGCTTAATAAACCTTTCAGATCTGTATTGAGGGTTGGAGAGGAGGGGGAAAAACTTAACTTTGCACAGAGGAAACTTCTCCAGTTGTGGTGATTTAGTAGAAAGCCCTGCAGTAAATCCAAGGCAAATCACTGTCTTTCCATAACAAATCAAGCAAGCAGTGACAAGGTCCAGCTTTTCAGGCCCGTGAAATACTTCACTGCCAAAAACTGGAGGTGAAGCTCACAAAGGAGTGAGCCCAGAGATGAGGAAAAGCTCTGGATACACCCCAATTCCTGGGAAGGCTCATCAGAGCTCCGCTGCAGGCTGGAGAGATTTGCTTGTGAATAAAGGCAGCTGAACCTCAGGAATCATTCCCTGCTCTGCAGCTGAAGGGAAAAGGAATCCCTTCCCTTTCCCTCTCACACAGGCAGCACAACAGGCAGAGGTGGCACATTCCCAAGGCAAGGAAAACACAACTTCCATGGACCAAGAGCCCCTGACAAGTGATGGCCTCAGCATTCCCTGCCTCAGAACAAATCCCAGTGCCAGTGTTTCAAAGGGCTTCCTCCAAATCTGCCTTCCCAACTCAGCCCCCCAGCCACCCCAAAGGTGACCACCAGGATGTGCTACTGGCACTTGTCCTCCTCTCTGAAGAGCTCTCTCCAAGATGTCCAGGTGCCTGACAGCTCCCTGCGTTTCCCACTTTGTCCATCAAACACTCTTCAAACTGATCATGCAGGGGGGAGAAAAACAAAAAAAGACACTGAAACTCCACACAAAGGCTGAGAAAGTTGGGGCTGTTCAGACTCAAGAAGAGGAGACTGTGGAGAGCTTGCAGCACCTTCCAGGATCTGGAGCCAGGGAAGCCAGAGAGGGACCCTGCATCAGGAACTGGAGTGACAGGACAAGGAATAACAGGTTCAATCTCACAGAGGGGAAATTAGGGTTAGAGATTAAGGAGAAATTCTTTCCTGGAAGGGTGGGGAGGCCCTAGCACAGGGTGCCCAGAAAAGCAGCAGCTGCCCCTGGATCCCTGGCAGTGCCCAAGGCCAGGCTGGATGGGGCTTGGAGCAGCCTGGGATAGTAGAAGGTGTTCCAGCCCATGGAACAAGATGAGCTTTAAGGTCCCTTCAAAACCCAAACCATTCTATGATTCTCTAAATTAACTTAAATTAGCACTTTTAGCCTCGTGGCTCTAATTACTGATATGCCATGGCAGGGGAAAGAAAGCTCCCCCAAAAGCTTTTACTCTCAGAAAAAAAATTTACACCCAACTTCTTTCCTGCTTAATCTCCCAGTGGTCAGACAAAGGAACCCCTGGCTTTGCCATGATTTACAGCCTCATTCATCTACAATCTCCAGGATCTTTTCCCAAATGAAAAGTACAAGCATTAAGCAAACAGGAACATACCAGGGCTGGAGCCAGCACTAACAGAACGGCACTGAGGGAACGCTGGCCAGGCTGTCAGAAAAAGCTGTCTGGCAGCAAGAAGGATTAGCAACACTTCCCCAGGAGCTGGGGAATGAACTATTAAAGTTCATGAATTACATGAAGGAGAGTTAAAGTTCACAGAGCAGAGCTCTGGAAGCAATGCCCCAGGGACAGCAGGGCAGCCAGCAATGCTGGCAGCTCCTCCCCTCGCTCAGCCTCCTCTGGCAGGGGCACCACTGACAGGAACCACCAGGGGATCTGGTGGGACACCAGGCTGTCCACAGGAATGGCACTCCTTTCCTTACAAACAACCTTCCTGGAAGGCTGAAACACATGGGAAAACGGGGACAGGGAGCCCACTCCACAAAGGCACCCCTGAACACAAGCAAAGGAGCAGAGGGTGCACTGTGGGGACTGTCCTCCTGCAGGAATACAGCTGTGGCTGTCACAATTCAGCTGTGACAGGCAGAGACAGAGCTGCAATTTGCTGAGCACAGGGATGAACACCCTGTCAATCCCACAGCACCCCAGCCCTCGCTGCTGTCAGTCACCAGCAGAGAGGGCCTGGAGCTCCTGCAGCAGAGAGGAGAACTGAGAACTCAGAGTGAGCAAGCTGTGAACCAGCAAACAGCCCAACAGACAGAAAATCTGATTAAAAACAGCTGCCAGAGTCTACATAATCACAGGCTACACACCCACTCCAACACTGCCCAGTGAAGCACAAAGAGCTGAAAGCAGCACAAGGAACTGAGGCAGGTACGGGGTAATGCAGCACCTGGCCATGACTGAAACATCAGCTGCCTGGGGCAGAAGGGAAAACTGGGGCAGGTGCTTTCAAAAAGTGGCCCTAAAGTCACAGAATCATGGAATGGATTGGGAGGGACACTAAAGCTCACCCTGTTCCACCCCTACCATAGGCAGGGACACCTTGCACTGTCCCAAGCTGCTCCAAGCCCCAATGTCCAGTCTGGCCTTGGGCACTGCCAGGGATCCAGGGGCAGCCCCAGCTGCTCTGGGCACCCTGTGCCAGGGCCTCCCCACCCCCACAAGGAACAATTCCTTCCCAATATCCCATCTATCCCTTCCCTCTGGCAATGGGAAGCCATTCCCTTGTCCTGGCACTCCATCCTCCTTGTAGGTTCGCTTCAAAATAGGTAAAGTCCCTGAGAAGTTCTGACTGACCCCAAAAAACACTCCAAATTCAGAAACAGGACTTTTCTCTCCTGAAGTAGAAGCCCCTGTGAACTTTAAATAAGCAGGTGGGATCCCCACCTCCCTCCCTGTGCTGTAGGATACAGAAGGTCCCTGGTGTTATCCTGAGGCAGCAGCTCCCAGCTCCCATCTAAGGAAAGCAGACCTGCAGCTCCATTCTCACAGAGGGAATTTTCCATTTCCTTTTGTCTGAAAAGTCAGTGCTGAGACTTCTGGACATTTACAGCATTTAAATCCCACACTCCTGCAGACAAACAGTGACAAGAGCTTATGCTGCCATCCAAGTGCATCAGCCTGAAAGGGCACTGAGCATCTTCCATGAAACGCAGAGGCAAAAATGATCCCACCAATGCCACTTTCTTGTAGGTTCAACATCAGCCCAAGTCCTCAAGGACACGAAACCTCCCAGGTCACAACTTTCCAATGCATCTGCAGGGCTGCAGGGGGGTTCAGAGTGCTGCACTGAGCTCCAGCAGCACTGCTCTGCTGTAGGGCAGTTTTTACAAGGTGCTGCTGAAGTACAGCTCCAACTCACACACTGCTGAGGGACCCTGCCAGAGTTTGTTTGATTTGGGAGACTTCCTTGCACAAGCCAGGAAGAAGATTGATTTTCAAAGGCACCAAAGGAGTCAAAAATAACAATGTGTCCGTGTCCACCCAAAAAAGACTGCTTGTACTTGAAAACTGAGCCATACTTTCACATTTTATTTCTTTCTTCTGTGCTACAAAAATCCCAACTGAAGCCCAGTTAACACAGTTTAACAAGTGTCCCAAATGCCCAAATTCAAACCAGTAAGATTTTCCATTCAGTCTCTTCTGCTCTCTCTCACACACAGCAGGCAGCACACATCCCTCCACACTCTTGCCATCTTTTGCAGAGTCTTTTTTAAATGGCTCTGCAAAGATTTCTCCACTCCATTTGTTTCTTTTCCATGGAGTTCAGGACTAAAAGAACATTTCATTTCAATGGCAACTTTTCAAGTGGTCAAAAAAACCACAGCATCCTGGAATGGTTTGGGCTGGAAGGGACCTTAAAGGCCATCCAGTGCCACCCATTGCCATGGGCAGGGACACCTTCCACTATCTCAGGGTGCTCCAAGCCCGGTCCAGTCTGGCCTTGGGCACTGTGCCAGGGCCTACCCACCCTCACAGGGAAGAGTTTCTTCCCAATCTCCCATCCAGCCCTGCCCTCTGGCAGTGGAAGCCATTCCCTGTGTCCTGTCTCTCCATTCCTTGTCCCCAGTCCCTCTCCAGCTCTCTTGGAGCCCCTTCAGGCCCTGGCAGGGGCTCTGAGCTCTCCCTGGAGCCTTCTCCTCCCCAGGTGAGCCTTCTCCTCCCAGCCTGGCTCCAGAGCAGAGGGACTCTGCTACCTTGATTTGTAGAATTTCAGGAAGTCTGCTCAAATCTGTCATTAGACAGGCAGGAAACTTAAAAAATGCACAGCAAAAAGAAAACCACCTGACAGATGGAGCACAAAGTTGGTGAGAAATGGTGAGCAGGAGATGCTGCAGATAAGGGCATATTTTTCATAGAGGAATCCTTCACGCATTTAAAAGCTGAAGTTTTTGGAGCTGCCCACATCAGTTTTAACTGTAAGTTACACACCCAAATTTTGTTCCATTTGGTTAACATATCACTGACTATTTTTTTTCTCCTTTAAAAAGTTCCTAGCTGTCACACAAAGTTGCACATGACCCTTGGTCAGTAAACCTTAGGCCTTAAATACCTCATTGCCCACTGCCACACTCCAACCAAACCCAGTTCCTTACGAGTTCCTTCACCCAGGGCCTGCAAGGTTTGGGCTTCCACAACAGCCCCAAGCTCCAAGGGCTCCCAGGAAACACTGGAAGTTATAGGATTTACAATGGCTAACTCAGGGTGACTTTTCAGAGACCAGTGCCAAAGGGGCCCAGGGATCCAGAGGGACACAAACCGAACACCCTGGGGCAGGGTTTGGATCCTAGAAACTCTCGTGTTCTTATCATCCTCCTCTCTTTACATTGCAAATAGCCTGTCAGCATCATTACACTGCTTGCTGTAGAAAACATGAGCATTCATCTCAAAATTGCGTCAACAAAGATGCTCATTTGATTGCTTCCAAACCCATCAAACAAGGAATCAGGATATTATTATTGCTATTACTCATGTCTGAAGTTTATAAATGTGAAGGTTAATAAAGTCATTCCATTCCCTGGGAATGAGGGTAGATGGATCTGTCCTTTCAGCTGATCTCCCAGCTGGGGGAGATAATCCACACTAAGAGCTGGTGACCCTGTGATTAATGGCACCTTGCAGGCCACAGATACCATCAGAGCTCACTCTCCCTGACAAATCCACATCAGGGGAGGAATTCTGGAAGAAAAGGCAAAGTGTGCCACAACTGCAAAACTCCAAAGTCCACCTCGTTCTTAAATGTATCAAAAACCATCAGCACATGTTACGAGATTTGGTAAAATCATGTGGAATTTGCTGTTGGATCAGCTACCAGTTAATATACTTGAATATATTACCAATATATACCCAACCTTGTGTCAGTTTGGGCTCAAAATCACTGTGCAGAAGGCACCATCACCATGAATTGTGTAACTTCCCACTCAGCAGCTCTTCAAAAATCCATCTCTTCTCTAACTCAGTCTGTAATACCTATAATTCAACCTGGCAGAGAGGTTCTGGCATTTCCCTGGAACTCCTGAATCCATCTGCCTGGTCCAAGTGGCTGCAGGAATCCAGTACCTGCTTCAAACCCTTTGACAATACTTTACAAACCTGAAAAATATGGGGGGGAAAGCTGTAAGATAAGTCTCAGCCTTGACTTCTGCCAAGGCAAACAACAAAAGATAGATGCAGAATTACATTAAGATGACCAGCAGGGATATGAGCAAGGATTTATTAGATCCCGTCACCTCCACAACCTCACTCTGCCATCCCAGAAAAGGCAGGACAAGAAGGAATTCTGACTATCTGTGCCTGCACAGCTGCCTTACCTGCTAGTGAGTCTCACAAAAGCCAATCCATGCAGAAAAGATGAAAGCTGGACCCAAAACTATTTCAAATTAACTACAATGCACAAGGCAAAACCTGCTGTTCCACGTCCCATATGCAGAGGAGTGAATAGCCAACAATGACACCCATAGAACTCCTGCTGGAAAGTGTCAGGCACATTCCAGACCCAAGGAACTCTGAGGAGGAAGAACTGTCTGTGACACAACCCTGAAGATACCAAGTTTCTCTCAGACTTGCTCACCCGTGTGTGAGTAGTTCAGATCCTAAAGCCCAGAGCACTTGGCTGTGTGGGCAAGGAGTCCTGCAGGACAACAGGTTACCTCAGGGTAAAACAACAGTGTCACACGCATTTTACACAGTTGAGAATTCCATGAGAGGGAAAATGGCTAAAACGGCCAAAGGCAGAACGACTCACTTGGTACAGGAAACCTCTCAGGGTAGACTCAGAGCTTAGAAAGGGGATGGGACTTCAACAGAGGTTCCCTTATGCAGACCCAGAGTGAGCTCTCAGGCCCACAACAACACTTGCCCCCTCAGAATTTAATCCTCTGCAGGAAGGCAGTGTTCAACTCTCACAGCAGAACAGCTTGGCCAGCTCCTTCAAGGAAAAGGCTCAAAGGATCATCACCTGCAGGTTCCAGCTCCAGGTGAGTGTCTGTGCTCCGGCCCAGCTGCCCCTCTGATCAGGGTGGCACTTGGGTCACAGCCACAGCAATCTGACCTACACAGAGCCAATTGCTGCAGAACACAAGCACATCCAACACCCAGGCCTCTCCCTCCTCCAACAGGGCACCAGGAAGGCTGAGGAGAAAGCAGTTTGGACCCTGCCTCAGCCAAGGCACAGACAGTAGTGAACTTTCCCTGCCTGTGTACAAACCCACACCACGCCGACCTCAGCACTGACTACTTCCAGTGAACAGCAGGAACTATTTTATTGCTGTGCTCACTTTTTATTTGTAAACTGGCCTATGATAAGTGGTTTTCCTGGATTACACTGCTCCTCGATCACGACGTTGCTATATTCTGTCAGTCGGGGAAAGCTCAATGCCCAATTCTTCACACGACTGCTGGCTGTCATCACTGCCCCGGCAGGGCTGAAGCACCGCCCAGGAGCTGCTGCAGCACCCGCGGTTCCCTTTTGGCCGCTGACCTCTAGTGGCAAGCGTAGGAGAGAGGAGACAGGAACAATGTTAATGTTCTCCAGTAGGATTTGCGGTCCTTTCTCCCTCCAAAGGAAAGCCAGAAGATTCCCCAGCCTTCCCCAAGGGGCTGCAGTGCACAGGCCGATCCCAGCTCCGGGACAGAGCCCTCTCACAGCAGCCAGCCTTGCTCCATCTCTGGGGCTCCTCTCCTCACAGAGCTGGCTACAACAGCAGCATTTGATTTACCTCCTTTCCCTCCCTAAGGGGAGGAACAGAGATCCCCGTGCTCCCCTTGTAAGCTCCTGCCCTCGAAGCACATATCCTCCTGTGAGCCACAGCCTGGCTTCAGGTAGCCCAGCAGTGCCACCTCAGCTCAGAGCACCGAGGACATTGCTGTATTTTTACAGAGTCACAGAGCAGTTTGGATTGGCAGGGACCTCAGAGACCATCTCATTTCACATCCCTTCCACAGGCAGGGACACCTTCCACTATCCCAGGCTGCTCCAAACCCCATCCAGCCTGGCCTTCCAGGGACCCAGGGGCAGCCACAGCTTCTCCGGGCACCCTGTGCCAGGGCCCTATTTTGGGAAAGAGCTGTGAGAAGCCCCACAGCACAGATGCACCCAAGGTAAGAAAGGTGTAATTACAGAGAGGTCAGTTTGGTGAGAAGGGCATGGAGAGCAGCTCAAGGGTGCATAATGACAGCACCATGCAAAGGTCATTGAGAGCAAAGGGGGTCAGCAGATGGCCCCAGAGCACATCACAGACCAACAACTGCTCAGCCAGTGGGGGGCACAGCAAGGCCCTGAAGCTGCTCCCTGTCCCTAGTCCTTTGTGAGTGAGGTGAGTATGACACATCCCAGCTCAGACTGAGCACAGGAAAGGGACACCAACTGAACCACTGGAACAGACCCAGCGAGAGCCTGGGATGGAGCAGGAACTGGGGCTGTGTGACAGGCCCAGTGTCTGAAGCACAGACCTCACCCCAGGGCAGCAGTGAGCAAGGCAAGGTGCTCTGGCAGTTGGGTCTTCCTGCTGCACCTACAGCTCTGCCCCTGTCCTCACACACCCGCATTTCAGCGACAACCCACAGGCTGTACAGGAACAGGACCTGTGTTCAGACTGGGAATCTCAGTGCAGAGATTTGCAGCCAGGTCCAGTGTTAGTTCTGCAAGTAGATCTTCCCTCAGACTGGAAGTCACAGGTTACCACTGCAGCATTTGCTTGGTGAGCAAGCCAGAGTCAGTCTGTGACTACAACCAACACACCTCCAAAAATGTTCTTTTTGGGGACAGGTTATTCAATAGCTTGTATTTTACTCGCCCTCTAACCAAACCCTCAGATTCAAAATCCAGCCAGTTACATTTTAATCAATCCAGCTGCTCAGTGACCAAGACCTGACCATTCCATACCCCCTCTAACAGCAGTACCTTTGCTTTCTCCATGTAGCCCATGATATTGCCAAGATCTTCAACATCAATGACAGAATCTGTGCCTCCAGCTTCCTCCTCACTACTGGTTTTAAACAATTCCTCTGCCTGTGGGAGAGAGTAGAGAAAAAGAAATTAAGAATTTATCTCACTGTTAAATGTAAGACTAGGCTAACCAGTGAAATGAGCTCTCCTCATCAGTAAAGACCACTCAAAACAAGCAATAGCCTACCAAAAACTTGTAGGATGGGTATGGAACCCTGAACCCCTTTAAATCCAAGTGCCTTACCGAAAGCAAGATTTATTTCTCCTGCTTTGCAGCAGCCAGTTCTCCCAAACCCAGCCAGAAGAACCACTTACTTTCCTATAAAATTCAACCCAGCAATAACTTCCAACCCACAGTATAGGGCTCAAGGAAGGATTAAAGTGCCATAGCAGCTCTGGGTCTTGCACTGCAGAGCAATAGAAAGAATTTCTTAGTCAAAATCTGCAATCAATAAACACTCCAGGAGAGAGAAATTATTACAGGCAGACACATACAAAGGACATACAGGACTTGCTCAGGTAACACACCCCAAGCTGCCTTTGGAAAACCCTGGGATGAGGGAGAGCAGCTGAACTTCACCGGGTTGAAGTGTAAGCAGGCTAATGACTTACAGGGAACTGGATAGTCCCCTTGGCTGTGGGACAAGGCAAAGGCTCTGCTGAGAACCCAGCCTGGTTCCCCAGAGCATCTGTCCCCAGCCAGGAGCAAGACCCCCTCATCACACAAATGCCATCGAGCCCGAGTCCATCACTGACTCTTTGGTCCTTCTTTTGGATGGCTCATTCTACTTGTTATTGCCGTGGGATCTCAGCTCTCTTCTCCCCCTGCTCCACAACAAGTATCAGGCTCCCACAGCAGCCCTCTGGACTGCAGGAAGAAGTCAAACGGTGCTCCAAATAAAATAAGACCTCAAGGATTTTGGCTGTACCTCAGTATTGTCATGTTCTGATGTCCCATGTTCATGGTCCGAGCTTTCCTTGCTCTGCTTCCCTGAAGATTTGCACTTCCCCTTCTTGCACTTCCCACTGCAGGGCTTCTTTTCCCCTTTGCAGAGTGCCTGGAGCCGAGTGAGGAATTTGGCTTTCCAGGCCTCAAAGTCAGCCTCAATGCTGCCATGCTTGCTCCGGGCCACATTGCAGTCCCCCTCAGCCCGAGTCATGATCCTGCTGGCACTGAGCATCCACAGACACCTGTCCATCCTCCTTCCAACCTAGGGCGGGAGGAAGGGTTGGAAAGGAAATTAAACCAGGGCCAAGTGCAAGCAGCCAACCAGAAAAGCAAGGATCAGCCCTGGGAAGAACCAGTGAGCTGCATAGCAGAGACCTGGGGAGTCTCCCTCAGGTGCTGGCTCAGCACAGACCCAGGACAGCCTGAAGAGCACCGTACCCCCTCAGACTCCATTGGAAAATCCCTCTGCCCGCCCTGGGGTGAAGGGATGGGCTCTGAGAACAAACTGCTCTGTGTGGTGCTTGTTGGTCAGAATGGCCACACATCACAAAAAGAAGCCACATTTAGAAGGCAGCAAGAGTTTTCAGTGCTGTGCCCTCAGGTGACCGCAGAAAGCTTTCAAACTGGGAAATGAACTCAGTAAGGACTTACCAAATGTGTTACCACACCTCCCAGTGTCTGTGGGACTCACTTCCCATTTGAAATCCAATTGCTTCAAAGGTGAACTGCCCAGGTGACCAAGAAAGCCAATGGCACTGGCTTGTACCAGCAATGGTGTGGCAGCAGGACCAGACTGTCCCTCTGCACTGGCACTGCTGAGGCACCTCCAGTCCAGGGGGCAGTTTTGGGCCCCTCAGCCCAAGAAAGACATTGAGGGGCTGGAGTGTGTCCAGGGAAGGGAATGGAGCTGGGAAGGGGCTGGAGCCCCAGGAGCAGCTGAGGGAGCTGGAAAGGGGCTCAGCCTGGAGAAAAGGAGGCTCAGGGGGGACCTTGTGGCTCTGCACAACTCCTGACAGGAGGGGACAGCCAGGGAGTCGGGCTCTGCTCCCAGGGAACAGGGACAGGAGGAGAGGGAATGGCTTCAGGCTGGGCCAGGGGAGGATCAGGTTGGACACCAGGAGGAATTTCCCCATGGAAAGGGTTGTCAGGCCTTGGCAGGGGCTGCCCAGGAAGGCTTGGAGTCCCCATCCCTGGAAGTGCCCAGGGAAGGCCTGGATGTGGCACTCAGCGCTCTGGGCTGGGGACAAGGTGGGTTCAGTGATCTTGGAGGTTTGGAGCCATCTTGCAAGCTCAGTGGCGCTGAGATTCTGCCTATGCCCTAAACCCAGTGCCTCACCCAGTCAGCACAACAGCTGCAATTCCCACACAGACCACCAGCCTCACTCAGGTTTGACGCACTTCATGCAGCTGAGGCTCTCAAGGAGCAGAAGCCAGGCAGGGAGCTCGAGAGACACTCACTGTGTTGTAATGATCCACATAGGCCGAGTTCCCCAGCCCGAACACGGCGTATCTCAAGCCCTGCAGGATGCTTTTCCCAACACGGAAATCATTGGCTGCCTCTTCCAGCCACTTGCAGAACCAGGCTGCGCTCTCCGGGGGCTGCCCCTCAGTGTAGGTGGCCACCAGGAACACACAGATGTTCCTGCTGCTTGTCTGGTCACACAAACAGGACAGGAGAGAAAAAAAACACTGCATTTCCAGAACCTTCTTTTAAAGCAAAGAGTTACAACACTCAGGCAGCTGGGAGAAATCAAAAGACAAGGCTGTATCCTGTTGGGGTGGGATGGTGCAGATGACAATCCCTGAACAATCTGCATAGCACCTTAAATTAGCAGAGAGGTCAAGCTGAACAGGGACACGGCGACAGCACAAAACTGAACATCCAGCCCTGTCAGCAGCCTCCTGACCTAACTCCTTCACCAAGAAACCGTCCCATAGATAAATATCTCAAACTCCTCAACCTCACATTTACAGGTAAGTTAGGGGCAGTATCAAATGCTGGCAATTCATACTGACACCTGAAGGAATTCCCAGCATGCAGGTCCCACCAAAACGTTTCGTTAGGATAAATTAAAACTCTCAAGTAGCAACTATCAATATTCACAGAAGAAAATCCCAACAAGGATTACTCCACATAAATACACCTTGCAAGGAGTTTCTATCTTAAAAGCCTCTAAAGACTGCACCTTCCTGTTCTAGTTCTGAACCTTGCCCAGGTGTACAGGGCACCTGAGGCAGCCACTCTCACCCAGCTCACCCCTGAGTTACAGAACTGGCTCATACAGAGTCACTGTCACAGCAAAATGGTGCTTTGAAATTCTCAAAATATAGGTATTTTCTGCTGAGGGCTGATGGGCTCCATTTGCATAAGTAGGGAAGCAATTCAACACAAAGCTTTGGGGATTTCCAGAACAACAGGACAGAAATACCAGAGGGAAATAGCCTTGACAACCCCAGGAAAAACTTGTACTTATTACTAGCGTTTATGCCATACTCACCTCCTCTGCTAAACTATCTTCTGGATCGTAGTCTTCCATGTTAATGACTTCCACAGGCAAATTAAGGGAAGTAACAGCTTCAGCCAGAGCATTGGCAAATCTCTGAACAAAGAAACATTGGAAGTTATCAATTACTTCACACCACACAAGCCCTGCTGTGCTCAGCCACAAGACTTCTCCCAGCACAGGAAGAATAATGACACAGGAGGCCCGGACACCGGCACTGCAATTCCTCACACTGAAACAAAAATGCTGGCTGAGAGTTACAACATTATAATGACTAATCACTTCACAGTTACACACACAAGCTACATTTCTTCATGAGAAAGCACCAAACCCAGCACTTCTCTCTACAAAGCCTTGACAGAAAATTAAAATTATAGTGCAAGAGTGAACTTTTAGCTTTATAATCAATCTCTACTGCACGCCTTGCTTAAAAGGAGGAGGAAAATTGTTATTTTTATTTAATTTTTCACTTATCTTGCATGTTGGACAATGATTGTAACAAGCTAATGAATGTGCTGATGAACTCCCAGATCTGTACCCAAGGCAGTGTTTCAAGGCACGCGACATTTTCAGATCCCAACAGTATTTCAGAGCAATTTCACAGATGTCCAATAAAATACAGATACCTTTGCTGTGCCAGTCTGAGAGCCATAGAAGATCTTCACTCCAGCAACATGGACCTCCTGTGCCTGAGGGGGGGCACATCCATTTCCCAGTTTGTCTGCTGTTCTCTTGGGGGAAGAGGGATTCCCATAGGATTTCTCACCCTATGAAACAAGAGCTGTGTCACATGCAGTCCCTTCTCCAAGGGCTGTGAAACCAAGAGCATTTAAAATTCAAATCCTGGGGCCACTCTCAGCAACAGTCAAAGCATTTTGGTTTCTCCCACACCTAGACAAAAACACCAGGACCTCTTTTCCTGACCTAAGCCATGCTACAATACCCACTTGTCTGGGAGGCAATGGGATCCAGCTGAACCTCCCAAGTCCTCCAGCAGATCTTTACCCACCTACAAGAGGAGGTTTTCAATTCCTGAATGGCCTAATTCTCTCTCATCCCAAAACCAGCCAAACCCTGTGATTAGCATCGTGAAAACATGAAGGTGCAAACACTGGGCACAAGCAGAGGGCTTTGCCTGGAGTGACAGAGCAATCCAGAGGGATACATTCTCCCAGGAACAGTGTGAGGAGTGTTCTGCTGAGCTCTGCCCCAATGTCAGAGCAACAAGAGCATTTAGTGACCCACAGACACAAAAAAGCCAGGCTGAGGATCATAACCAGATAACCAAACTGCATTTGGGATTTGCAATACCCTTGGCAGGCCCACAGCAGGTGCCTTTATCCAGTAACTAGTCACTTCTACCCAGGTTTTTGGGGTCTTCTCAGAGAGATGTGCTGACAGGCTCAGTTACCTTCCTTTTGGTTCTGGTGGTGGTGAATTGAATGGCAATCCAAAGGCTGATCCCAAAAGCAACAGCTGAATAGATGTAAAATCTGTGCAGCCATATGGACACCAGGCAAGTATAGAAGTAGCTCCACATATCCATTGAGACATCTAAATCTGCAACGTCATAGATTCCTACAGAGTGAATATGGAATGAGCATACATAAAATAATCACACAGTACCCACAGCCCCACATCATCAGCTATTGCCCAGGCTTTGCAGAAAACAGCTTCTGGCTAAAGACAGGGCACTAAAATTGAATCAAGAAGCCTTCACCTCTTCAGGTGTGTCAGAAGAACTCCAAGCTAGCATTCCATACCGTCAGAGGGAAACTCTGGATTTTTCCTTGATAGGACAGCTCTGTTATAAGGAAAAGCAGAAAATACTTGTGCCATCCAAGTGCCTGAAAGGAAAAAGTCCTCGTGAAACATCCAGTGGATCATACTGACTTCAGTTTTACACAAACCCAACAAATGCAGGTCTCTGGAATGAGAAAGCTCCAGTCCAAGGGGGAAATCACCTGCACAGAACTTTCTGCTGAACACAACCCTTACTTACACACATTTGATGTTATACTGATTACAAACAGAGTTTCAAGGGCAGACTGAAATATGGATTCAATTGGAAACACTTTCACAGAATTCTATCATGCAAGTGAAGCTTGATTTGGAACCACTGAGATGTTTAAGGTTGGTTCAGAACATTCAGGGTGCAGTAAGCTAGGGTACAGCCAGAAATGCACCTGCAGGGTGTCTGGGAATATCTATTTCATATGGAATATTCAGCCACTCCAAAAAAGCTGGTTTGTGATAACTATTGACTGAGGAACACAGCTGACACCCTTCTACTGTCATCTGCAGCTTGGATCTTGTTTTTGCAGATACCAGTCGAGAGCACAGAACCCAAATATTTCCAAGAGGTTGGAAACTCATACCTGCTGTTACTCAAGTTACTAGAGCAAAGGCTTAGGGGAATGCCCTTCACCCTTCCAGCAGCAACACTGAGACTCACAAAAGAGAAGAGCCAAGAGCACTTGCCCAGTGTTCCCAGTTTTACCCAAACCAGCTCTAGGGATTCCCTTAACCTCTATGCAACTTCCTCAAATGCAACAGATGCTACATATGTTCAAGAGAATTTTAGCTCCAAAACAGGCACACACACACACGTGCTCACTATTATCCCCTACACAACCACACAGCTCCCTTATGGTTATCACCCCACAAATACACACACACCCCACCCTCGTGGTCATTCCTCCTCTCACGGTTAATGCCCCTTTCTCCCCCAAATAGCCCTCAGGGTTATTACCCCACCTTCCCCTGCCTTTCACGGTTATCATCTCACCACCCTTACAATTATTAAACAGCCCCCACCTCAGAGTTATTACTCCCGTACACCACTTATGGTTAATAAATGCCCCCACGGTCATTACCCTCACCTCCCTCCACAGCACCCGCTCACAGTTATAACTGCACACACACACGCCTATTATATCCCCCCTCACGGTCTGTAGTCCATACACACATTATTAACCGACAAACTCGGTTATTAGCCCATACACACAGTTATTGCCCCACAAACACGGTTATTATATTTCCCCTCACGGTTATCACCTCCACGGGCGCAGTTATTACAGTTATTACCCCACAGACACAGTTATTCTGTTCCCCCCATCACCCCATGCCCTCCCGGCTCCCCCGCCCGGCACTGACCCCGCTCTCTGCCCGGCTTCCCTCAGGCCGCCATGCGCCGCTCCCGCCCCTTCCGCCCGTGCCGGAGCGGCCGCCATTCACTGCCGGGCCGGGCCGGGGGCGGAGCGGGCGGCCGCCGCCATGTCCATCTTCACCCCCACCAACCAGATCCGCCTCACCAATGTGGCCGTGGTGCGGGCACGGCGCGCCGGGAAGCGCTTCGAGATCGCCTGTTACCGCAACAAGGTCATGGGCTGGCGCAGCGGAGCGTGAGTGCCCGGGGAGCCGGCGGGGAGGCGGCTCGGGCCCGGCGTGAGGCCCCGGGAAGGGCCCGTGTGGGGACCCGGGTGTGAGGGTGTCGTACCTGGGCACCCGTGTGGGGGCTCGGTAGTGGCGCGGGAGGGGAGCCGGTGCGAGGCCCACGAAGAGCCCAGGGTATGGGAGGGGGCTCGGCAGTGACCGTGCGGGACCCGGCTGTGGGGCCGGGATCGTGCGCGGCGCCGGTCTCCGGATTTGACCCCGGGAGGAGGCGCGGGACCGGTAAGGCTGGTAACAGAAGCACCGTGCCCGTGCCTGGGCAGCGACACGTCTGTGCTGGAAGGTTCCAGCTATGCTGATTCAGCCCGGGGCAGCGGGAGCTGTTTCTCGTCGCTGTGCTCCTGGCATTGCTGCTTTGCTGGAGAGGGGCTTTGGACAAGGCACGGAGCGCCACGACAAGGGCAGTGGTTTCAAACTGACTGAGGACAGGGATGGACAGATAAGATATTGAGAAGGAATTGTTCCCTGGGAGGGGGCAGGCGCACGGGGTGCCCAGAGAAGCTGTGGCTGCCCCTGGATCCCTGGCAGTTGTCCAAGGCCAGGCTGGATGAGTCTTGGAGCAGCCTGGGACAGTGGAAGGTGGCACTGGCACCATTCTGGGATTATTCTGAGTTTTCTACGTTTGTCTCAATCTCTAGGGAGAAAGATCTCGATGAGGTCCTGCAGACGCACACAGTGTTTGTCAATGTCTCCAAAGGCCAGGTGGCAAAGAAGGAAGATCTGGTTAAAGCATTTGGGACAGATGACCAGACCGAAATCTGTAAGATGGTAGGTTTCACACACTTTGCCTTATAAATATGTGAGAAGATTTAGTCACGCAGATAGGTCGGTTTGTACTGAAGGGTGTTTGTAGAATGCTGCTAACGGTGAAATGGTTGTTTGTTAAGAAATCGGTAAAAAGGAGCTGTATCTCTGTTTTATAGTTTTAAATTTGGCATATGCTTGTGGCTGGAAAGAATTCTGTCTTACACACAATTTGCATATACCAATGTGTCTGGATACAGCCAGCAATGAAGAGTTCCTCACATAAGATATTAAGAATGCAGAGAAAGGAAGGGGACAGTTGCTTGCTTTGGAGAGTTCACTTAGGTGTTAGTAACAGATCTAATTTCTTAGCCCTTACTGGTGGGATATGAACTGTGGACTTGCTGTGGGTGATAAAATTTCAGTAAATCTCTTGAGTCACCATTGCCCTGGCAGCCAGGAGGGACATCCCTCTCCTGAGGTCACCAGGCCCAATATCAACAGCTGGGCCATGGAGGGGATTGTCCTACTCTGCTCTGGGCTGGGGTGGCCTCACCTCCAATGCTGGGGCAGTTTTGATTGCCACAATATAAGGAAGATCTAAAGCTGTCAAGAGTCCAAAAAAAGCTACAAAGAAGGTGAAGGGTCTGGAGGGGCCACGCAAGGAGCAGCTGAGGGCACTTGGTCTGTTCAGCCTGAGGATACTGAGGTCAGACCTCATCAGTGTCTGCAGCTCCTCCCAAGGGACAGCTCCGATCTCTGCTCTGTGTGACAGGGACAGGACCCAGGGAATTGCTGGAGCTGTGCCAGGGCAGGTTTTGGTTAGATTTTAGGGAAAGACTCTTCCCCCAGAGGGTGCTGGGCACTGCCCAGGCTCCCCAGGGAATGGGCACGGCCTCGAGACTGCCAGAGCTCCAGGAGCGTTTGGACAGCGCCACCAGGGATGCCCAGGGTGGGATTGTTGGGGTGTCAGTGCAGGGCTGGGGCCTGGACTGGATGATCCCTGGGGGGATGATCCCTCAAGATATTCTGTGAAATCTGTGCCTCTCTCACTGCAGTTTAGTGTTTCTCTGGTGAGTTTTTTTGTCTGAAGCCTTTCCAATGCTGTCTCTTTTAATGATTCACATTATTAATTTAGTTATTGTTTGCCGCACTTCAGATCTCACCCAGCCTTTCAAGCAGCTGTCAAATTTAACAAAGTTACTCGACATAGTCAAATTTAACTTGTCACTGTTCAAATCCACAATGTTCATTGACCGATTTCTCTGTTTCACAGATTTTATCCAAAGGGGAGCTGCAGGTGTCGGACAAGGAGCGACACACGCAGCTGGAGCAGATGTTCCGAGACATCGCCACCATCGTGGCTGACAAGTGCGTGAACCCCGAGACAAAGCGGCCCTACACAGTGATCCTCATCGAAAGGGCCATGAAGGACATTCACTACTCTGTCAAACCCAACAAGAGCACAAAGCAGCAGGTGAGTTTCCTGCAGTTTCAGCTCCTGCTCTGAGGTAGTGCCATCCAGTGTAATTTCTCAGGTCTCAGCCACAGAGGGATCAGCAGAGCCCTGGGATCTGAGGCCTGCACAGGGATTACTCAGCCATCTGGCAGCTGAGTGATGGAGAGAAGCAGTTCCTGAAACTCAGGCAATTTGTTTGCTAAGAATTCAGGGAAGGGAGAAAGAAAGGAAAAAAACCAACAGTGATACCCTTAGAACAGAAGTAAAAGGTTTATGATTTATGCTGATTGAGGTGGTATATCAGATTTGCATCTGAGCCACGTGGGTTTGTGGTGTTTTGCAGTATAGCTATTTAATTTTATTCCAGACAGTTTTTAAGTGTTCAAAGTGATCACAAACAACAAGAAGTCTGCCTTTTCTTGTTCATCTATCAAAAGAGCATGATAGCAACCTCCCTGCAGCAAAGCAGCAGTGACTAGCGCTGAGAGATGGCTCTGAAGCTGGGGAAAAGGTTTGAGATTTGGATCTGGGTGCTGGGTTTTAAGCAGGTGTGCAGGTGGTCTTTTTCTTGTCCAACAGGCCCTGGAAGTGATCAGGCAGCTGAAGGAGACCATGCAGATTGAACGTGCTCACATGAGGCTGAGGTTTATCCTGCCAGCAAAGGAAGGCAAGAAGCTGAAAGAGAAGCTCAAGCCACTGATTAAAGTTACTGAGAGTGAAGACTTCCAGGAACAGCTGGAAATTGTAAGCAAAAAGCAGTCCCTGGGGTTCAGGTTTGATTTGAACTATGCATGTGTATTTTACTAGGAGATGAATTCATAGATGGAAGTTGTTTAGATAAACTGCAGGCTTACCAGAGATCCTGAATCAGAGCTGCAGTTGGGAGTTTGTAATTTCACACAGTCCTAGTGATGTGGGCATGGAAGCAGCCTTTGGTATCCAGAGGTTGCTGCTCCAAGCTAAGGAGTGCACAGTGCAATTCCTCGTAGCAGGATGATCCCGCAACACTGATAAGTTTCTCTCATATGTGGAATGTTACTGTTATTTATTTGGTGGCTTCCGTCTGGATTTTAAGGGTGACTAATTTTCATTTTTTAAAGTTGGTGTGTGGTAAAGTAAGATTTGGTATTAAAATCTTCATACGAACAGATTAGAATCCAGTAATCCCAACTGGCAAAAGCCATGTCTAGCATAGGGAACCAGAACTAGAGCTCTGTGGAAAAATTGCTGCCAGGCAGAGTTTGTCAACTCTTCAGAGTCCTCCTCAGTAACTAACTAGGATTGTTTTAATGAAAGTGAATGTTAGGCCTTGGATAGGGGCTGATGAAATTCAAACATTCTTGGCTGACTGATGAAATATGGAACATTCCAGGTGTGCCTTATTGACCCAGGCTGCTTCAGGGAGATCGACGAGCTGATCCGCAGTGAGACAAAAGGGAAAGGATCCCTGGAAGTGCTCAGTCTGAAGGATGTGGAGGAAGGAGATGAAAAGCTTGAATAACAAAATCTTCCTGCAGCAGATCTGTTTCAACAGCCTCCCTGCAGTGACTGGTGTAGCCACTCTTCTGTTAGGCCTTCATGGTTTTTTTCCAATCTCTTGTTGCCAAGTATTTTCTGACACTAATCCTTTGGGATTTTTTCCATGCAGTGTGGGTTGGGTTTTTTTTATCATTTTACACTTGCTTGGTTTACAGATGTCTTTGCCTGTAAGAAGATTTTGTGTCAGAGTTACACTAATAACGACTGAGTTAGGGTGTGGTAGGAGGATACTCTGGTTTTGCTTTAGTTTCAGGGTTGCTGTTGAAGTGCGAGTGATTTGGTGCCGATTGTTTGTACCTTCTGGTTGTCAGTGTTGAGTGGGAGATTGCACTGGTCACTGAGGAGTAGCTTTGTATGTGAGGAGAGGGCCCTTAAGAAAAGAGAGCTGCATTTTCACTTCTGAACAGGTGCAGTGTGGATCATGTCTAAAAATCAGTCTTGGCAGTGTGAAAACTGACTTAGGCTTCCATAATTGGCTGCTTGATAATTAAAGTACTTCAAAGGACCATTCATAAAGAATTCCTTCACTGGCTATAACAGAACTTGCTGATGTAGAGATGATGTTCTCCAAATAACTTATTTGTAGACTATAGTTAGCTACATGAATAAAAAGAAAGTATCATCTATTTATATATTATAGATACAGAAAGAAATAAGATTCTTATTTTTGTTAATAGTAGAGGAGATATCCCCAGCT
Organism: Irena cyanogastra; assembly: GCA_013397155.1. Classification (NCBI taxonomy): domain Eukaryota; kingdom Metazoa; phylum Chordata; class Aves; order Passeriformes; family Irenidae; genus Irena; species Irena cyanogastra. The sequence goes on along the minus strand of VWZV01011744.1, from coordinate 48,433 downwards.
GTGGCAATGCTTTTGTAGGCTGAGAGAGTAGCCTGTGCTTAGGAGCTGCTGCTTTCACGTGATAAAATGAATCTCAAACAGGCAGTGGTGGCCTCTGGCCATGGAGCCAGACAGGCTTTTGTTGGACAGTAACTCCCAGCAGGAATTGTTTGTGTGTGCCCCTTTGCTTTTTAGTGCAACAGAACAATTCTGGCAGCTGTCTTTTATCCTCTGTCCTTTTTTTTGCTGCTCTCTAATCCATGCACGGAATTTCCAGCCAGCTCCTGAGACACAGAATACAGTTCTTGCTAATTCTGTTAAATCTTGCTGCAGCTGTGTTAATCAAATGTTTTGAAGTTGAACTGAGGTATTTCAAAGAAAGGGGGAAGAGAGGACAACAATGGGGGAAGGAGATAATAAAAATACAAACCACTAAGCAAAGCAGATGTGGTTCAGTGACTGAAAGCTAAATCAGCAGGAATTTGAGGAACCTTTAATATGAGATTCCTGTTTCCATGTAGATAGCAGGCAGCAAGTCAGGAGCTGTGGGCCAGCCAGGGAGGCGATTTCTCCCAGGTGAGCGTGGTGCTCTTTGGTTGCTGTTGCCTTCCAGAGACTCCCCCTTTCTCTCACAGTTAAACAGAGCTGGGTTTATGCTGCTGACCTTTCCTCTGCACCTTTAACTCATTGTGAATTTCCTGGAATTTCATCAGGGAGAGTGGAAACCAGCTGGAGGAGGGGAGGTTTGGCATGGGAGGTGGCTGCAGGGCTGGAGCCTCAGTGCAAGGCTGACCTTTGGGAGTGGATTTCTGCAGCAGCCAAATTGTGTGCGCTTGTGCAAGGCCAGGATCAATTCCTTCAGCAGTATTTTGGGAGGATCTGCCTCTCTAGAGCCTGAGTTTTGCTGAGGGCAGACGAAACAGAGATTCTTGAACCACTTTATCTATTTTAAAATGATTCTGTTTGTTCCCAGGGGTTTAAATGCTGCCTAGGAAATGCAGGGGTGTGGATATGCCATACAGACAGGGCTTGGCGTGGAGAGCTCTGTGCACAGGCAGCTCCCTCTGGGTACCACCCTGGGCCGCTGCCTCCTTGTGCCACTCTCTCCAGACACACTTTGGGAAGCCCTGAAGATGATCGTATTGATATTTAGCTTGTCGCTGGCAATTAGCACTAACATGCAATTCATAAATATGCAAATGAGATGCTAAGCAAGAGCCTCAGGTATTGTGTCAGTAATAGCTGATTTCACAATTCTTTAATTTCTTGGTTTCCTGTATTTAACACCTGGAGCACAACAGAATGGCAGCAGGTTAAAGATCTGGAGTTCCAGAACCTGAATCTAAGCTGATTCATGAGCTTGGTGCTAGGAAGGCAGTTTCTTTATAAAGTCTTTTTCTGCAAATCCAAACATTAAGGATTTACTCTGGTAGAGGGAGCTCGAGTTTGTTTATGGACAAATAAAGATACATGCTGGCATTTCTTGTTATATCTGTAGTTCAGCAAGAACACATGGTGAGCATCAGAATAAAGCTCAGGATTGGTCACTGGTTTGTCTTCGCCCATTCCAACAAGAGCATAACTCCCTGCACAACCATTTCCTGGCTAATTAACTGGAATTTTCAAATAGGTGGGCGTTTAAATAAGCTGGCAGCTTCCAGGAGAGCACTGCTGGTGTGTTTGGGTGCACGTGCACATGTTTCCCCTGAAATTGCCCTGTTCCTGGTGGGGCTCAGAATGGTCCCTGGCAGCTGCCACAGCCATGACAATGGAGGACACAGCTGGAATGCTTCTCTGCCCCCCTCCAAGAGCTCATTAGTCAGTTGTTAATTAACCTGTTCCCTGCAGAAGTGTTGAGGAGGGGGCTGGGCCATGGCTGAGCAGGAGGTGTGAGGCTGGTGGCAGTTGACAGTGCCCTGGTGACAGTTCTGCGGTGGAACCCTGCAGTCACAACGCTGCGACCCTTCCCCGGCAGGGCAGCAGGGCCTCGGCACCTGTCCTACAGGGATCTGGGAATGGTGGGCCGAGGGATGGAGGCCTCTGGCAGCACGCGGGGCCCCAAGGCCAACCTGAGCCAGCGCAGCCAGGAGATGCGTGTCCTCGTGGGCCTGCAAGGTGCTGCCTCGGGCTGCTCGGGGACAGGGGGGTCACAGCTCCCTCATCCCACGCGGTGCTATTGGCTGTCTGATGTCCCCCAGAGCAAGGCGGGAAGATTTTTGCTCAGTCCTGCGAGGAAAAGCTCCGGCAGAACAGGGAGCTGCTCCCCAGCCTGCAAGCGGCCTTGCAGGAGGATTCCAGTATCCTGGAATTTGTCCTAAAGGTACCAGCAGGTCCCTCCTGCTGCACCCCTGCCTGGTGCCAGCCCTGCACCCCCAGCTCCTCCAGGAGCTGTCAGCACAGGTCAGCAAAAGATGTGTCATTCCCAGGCTGACAGTGACCATCTCTTTGTCCTTCCCCTGCCCACAGTACAACAAAGTCCCCATTAAGGATGCTTTTGGAGAGGGCCAGGAGCTTGTTTCAGCTACTGAGAGCCTGGAGGTAACGGCAGGGCTGGGAGCAGGGGCTGGGGCTATGGGGACACTAGGGAGAACAGTGCATGGCAGAGGGACATGGCACCAGCACCAGGACAGCCCCACGGGGCTGCTTTGGAGACACAGGGTGTCTGCTCCCAAGTGTCCCTTTCCACCATGGGACCCATCCATGCAGACCCTTTGTCCCAGCAGACCTCCTGGCTGTCCCATCCCACGTGTCCCTGGCAGAGAGATGCTGTCCCTGCCCTTCACTGCCCATCCCAAGGTTGTGCCCTGGTTATATCTCGACCCGTGGAGATCGAGGCACTGCCCCTGCAGAGCTGCCTTTGCCCAGAGGCCTCGTGTAGTGAGACAACATCCCCATCTGGGCCCAGATCAATTTTATTGATCCCCAGCCCTGCTCCATGTTATGCAGAGTCCCTAAGCCCAGCCCAGCCCCACCATCAGCAGTTGCCCACTTCTGCCTTACTCCAGCCAGCCCCCAGAGCAAAGCTCTCCCAGACCCCACCCTGTCAAACCAGTGACAACATCCTGGGGCATCAGTGTCCTCAGTTCTACCTTGGAGGGAGTTTTCTGGGCAGCTTCCCCTTCTCCTGCAGCATCCAGCCTGGAAAATGGTCTCATGCCCATCCAGGTGGTCATAAAGAAGATCGAGGCCAAAATCCATGACCAGGTGAAGGTATGTGACATGCTGCTGCACCAGCTGAAGCAGTGGAGCCGAGCCAGAGATGAGCGCCAGAGGCACCTGCAGGATCTGCAGGATGCTGAGACAGATCCTAAGTGGCAAGAACCACAGTTGCAGGTACCCAGGAGCCCTTCCTGGTGTGCCAACACCCATGGGGGGGCTTTAATCCAGCCCCTGCAGGCCCAGCTGAGCACTGGGCATGGCACATGTAGTCACTTTCTGTCTTCCCCCACCATGTCTGCTCCAGACCATTCGCCAGCTGGGCAATGACATCGAGAAGATGCTCATGAAAATTCAGAGTGGAGAGATCGTGACCAAACTGTACCTGAGACTGCAGGAGGTCCTGAGGAGGGTGAGCTCCTCCTCACTGTGCCACTGTTTCACCAGCTCTCCCTGCAAAGGCAGGGGGTGCCCGAGGGGCTGTATCCCAGGGCACACCCTGCTGGTCCCCTCCGTGCCCTGTCACAACATGGGGGACCCCGGTGGGTGACGTGCTGTGGCTCCCTGTGTGCCAGGAGCTGGTGTACCTGCCTCAATATCTAGACCTCCTGTGTGGGATGACTGTGATGTACCACGAGGAGCTCACAGCCCAGAGTAGCCTCAAAGCCAACAATGTCATCAAGGTGAGATAACTGGGGCCCTTTCCCACCCTCCAGTGCTCACGGACAGCACCACATACCTGGGCCTGAGATCCTTCCTTCAGCAAAGGGCAAAAGAGATGGAGCTGAGGTTGCCCACAGCACCCAGAGGCCTCCATAGGTCCTCCCAGGACTCTCTCTTGTCCCCTGGGGCCGGGGTCAGCCTGTCTGAATGGCAAATGGTCATGCCTGTCAGCCATGGCAAAGGCAGTGTGTCCCACACCCCAGCCTGCCTTGCCAAGCTTCCTTCACAGCCTGTTTGCATGGACTGGGATCACTTTTGACACTGGGCATCCTAGTCGCTCATCCAGCAGCTCAAATCACAGATTCATGGAATGGTTTGGGTTAGCAGGCACCTTAAAGCTCACCTCATTCCAGCCCCCTGCCCTGGGCAGGGGCACCTTCTACTCTCTCAGGTTGCTCCAAGCCCTGTCCAATCTGACCTTGGACACTTCCAGGGATCCAGGGGCAGCCACAGCTCCAGGGGCTCCCCACCCTCACAGGGAAGAATTTCTTCCTTATCTCAACCTAAACCAATACTTGAACCTCATAACCAATCTGTAGAAGTTCCAACTGACTTTGGCAGCAACTCTCCCCTTCTCTGTTACGCTCCAGAAACTCATGGCCAAGGCAGGACCCCAGGTTCGTGTGGAGAAGCAGCTCAGGGACCAGTCTCTGGCTGAGCAAAGGAAGCACATCGAGAGCCTCCGGCGCCAGGAGGAGAGCGAAAGGCAGCAGAGGCAGGTGAGCTGGGGTTGTGGGGCAGGCAGGGCTCTGGCCAGGTGAGCTGGGGGTGTGGGGCAGGCAGGGCTGGAGGCAGCCTGCAGTGCTGAGCCTCCGGGGGTGACAGTGATTATCCTTGCAGCAAGCCGTGTCCATGCTCTCTGCAGAGCAGGACCTGAGCTCCTCAGACGTGCTGATGGGTGAGTGCCTGGCAGGGGGCAGGGTGGGGGAAGGTGGGCACAGCCACGGACATCCTGCCCTGCTCCTTCCCTGCCACCCCAGGTACTGATGTGGAGGCCGCCATGGCCAAGATGCAGCGCGAGGCCTTTGTGACCGACAAGATGGAGAAGGCAAAGACTGCCCTGCAGTGTTCCTGCCTCTGGGTAATGGAAAACCCATCCCTGCTAAAACCTGGGGCTGCTGGAGTGCTGGGGAGCTGTGACCTTTCTGCTCCTCCCATTTCCCTGAGGAGCTATCTGCTCTTCTGTCCCTGGAGCCCCACAAAGCCCCTCTTTGCAGGCAGGCATGGAGCTGCCCTTCTCCATGACCAGAGCCTACAGAGCTCCGTGGTGCTGTAACCCCCCTGAGACCCTGCTTCCAGCAGGAGCACCTTGGGCTGAGTCCTTGTGTCTCCCCTGGCCAGGACATCCCCAGCAGCATCCAGGCACAGAGGAAATCCCTGGGGAACCTGCAGCAGCACATCGATGAGTGCAACGAGAGGAAGGAGGTGCTGAAGAAGACACTGCGGGACCTGGAGTCGAAGCAGGCTAAACTGAAGTTTAACCAGCCTGTCAGCACCACCAGGTGCTGCTGGCCTCACACAGTTGTGCCAGCCTTGGGGGGGACATGTCCCAGCAGGCACCCTGACCTCCACCTCACTGCAGCCACGTGCTTCTCCCATACTGGGAGGGTTTCTGAGCTCCCAGCTCTGCTGCTGGCAGAGCACCCAAAGCTCCCACTGGGCTCCAGGAGCTCCCTTTCTCCTTGCTTGGCATGGGAAGTGCTGCCAGCAGCGTGGAGCTGGCCTGCAGTTGGGGGTGGGGCAACCTGAACACCTTTTGGAGCAGCTTTGGGGTGTGTGATGCAGACACTCTGCAGCTGTGTGATGTGAGTGTGGCTGGCTCCAGGCTGCAGGAGGAGGAGCTGAGGGAGAACCTGAAGCAGGAAGAGGCCCGGCTGGAGCAGATGCAAGCCCAGATGTTGAAGAACCACAAGCGCCTGATTGAATTTGAGAACATCATTGACAACCTGTTCCTCCGCCTGCAGGGCATCCTCATCCCTGGCCAGGTACCATGGGGCACCAGGGGAGCAGGGCCATGCAGGCAGGGCAGCACGGGGACACCTGGCACAGCCACCACTGCCACCAGGGCCTCGCTGTCCCCACCAAGGTGGTTCTGTCTCCCCCAGGAGGACTCTGTTGTGGTGGTGGGGCTGGAGGAGAAGCTGAAGCACTGTGAGCAGAAGCTGCAGTTCCTGAAGGAGAAGGTAGCAGCCCGGCCTGAGGACAGCACTGATGAACGCAGCGAGGTACGGGGGCTGTGGCCCTCTGTGCCCTTGGGGACACACAGAGGGCCACCCAAGTCATCCTTCCTCAGCAAGGCCACAGGGAAGAGCCATGGAGCAGCTCAGCCCCAGATGGCACCGGGCACCCATGGGGTTCCTCACGTGTGGCACCCTTGGGTTGTAACACCCACCTGCCCTCCAGCACTTAACCTAGGCTGTCTTACACAGACTTTTGCCAAGGTCAGGAACCTTCTGGAGAAAAGAACTGCAGGTGAAACAAAGAACCTGAAGATTTCCTTCAAGGATGAAGACGCTGTGGATGATGGTAGGAGAGCACAGTGGGGACATGCCCACAGTGACTGTCCCAACCCCTGCCTCCTGGGATTTTTGGGAGTCCTTGTCTGTCTCCCACTGGCCCAGCAGACAACAACCCACAAATTGCCTCCAGGTCTTGAGGCTGACCTTGGCTGTTTCCAAGGCTTCAGACCTGGGTGCTGGTTTTAGGCAGGGGCGTGGGAGAACGAAGGCAGGTGGTGGCATGATGAGCACCAAGCCACTACAGGAACAAGGAGAGATGATGTGGGGCAAGAGGGGTCATCTCCAAAATCACCTGACTGTGAAGAATAATCAGTGCTTGGTTCTGCCTGTGGATGCTCCTAGAAGTGGCAAAGAGCTTTTGGCAGCTCACCACCTTTCTTTAGCAAAGCAGGAGCTGTGCCCACCACACTGTAGCTCCAGACCTTTATGGGAAGCCTCAGCAGTGTTGGAGATGGGCCACATCACCAGGTCCCACAGGTCACCCTGGGATGCTGGGGTGGAAAAGCCCACGAGGACTGTCCTAGATCCCACGAGCCCAACAAAATGTGCCAGCTCTCCCAGGGACATGGGCACAGCAGAGGTGGCCTCCAGACCCTCCCCAGCCCCTTCTCTCCACTCTCCCCTCCAGACACCTTGGATTTTGAGGATGAAGACCAAGACTACATCCCCAGCCGGGAGGACATCAAGAAGCAGGGGCAGCAGCTGATCCGAATGAACACCAAACGCCGCAAGAAGAAGTAGTGGTTTCCCCGCTTGAGCTTTGGCCCCAGGCCACCCCTTGCACCCTTTCCCAGCAGGTTTAATAAATCCGATCTTTTTCATTCCTCCCGGTTCCATGGTAAGGCTGGAACAGGTGGTCCTAGGTCACTTCTGTCACTCACAACATGTTGGGGTCCATCCTGAGGGGTTCTTAGCTGGGTTTGGAGGTGAGGGTGGGCTGGGTTAGGGACAGCTTCAGCCTCTGGAGCAAAGCTGGGGCTGGCCTGGCTTTCTTCCCCTCGGTGCTGTAGGACCAACAGCTTCCCAGGACCTCTGATGCCTCAGGGGCTGGAGCCTGTTTGAGCCAGTGATGGGGAAATGTGGGGAATGGCTGAGTCCCATGGGGCCCCCAGGGTGGGTGTCTGTTGTGGCATGTTACTTGCTTATGTTGAATGGACTTGCCCTTGCTCTCCCAGTGGTATGCAGGATGGTTTGTCCCTCAAGTTTTCCCGCCTCTGTTGCCTGTCCCTCACTTTGTCTCCTCCTGGTAGGCTTGCCAAGGTGCTGTCTATCAATGTTCCCCTGCCCCTTTTTCCAGAAAATCCCCTGTCCCTCAAACCCCTGTCCAATCAGTGTCTCCCTGGCCCCGCAGGGGTCCCCCTCTACCCTCAATGCACCATTGGTGTGTGTGACCTGCCCCCCCTTCTCCCTTACACTGGTTGGTCTTCATCCAATTATGTAATCCCCTCTACCCCACCCTGTGCTTTGGTGATTGGTTCTGTGTTGGGAGCAGCCCTGTGGGTGGAAACTATATAAAAACCCATGCACAGAGCGCTCGGGGTCTTGTTTGCCTCCCTTTCACCCAGTTTGTTTGGTTTCGGTTATCTCTGTTAAATAAACTGGGTTGGATCCTCGGCTTCAAGAATCTCCCTCGCTCTCTCTCGTCGGTCCTGTAATTGTTTTCCCTGCCTGCAATCACCAGCTTCCCGAGGAGCTGCTAGGAGCCCTGTGTGCCCTAGTGGATTCTTCCCCGTCACGTCGCTGCCACCTTAGTGAGCTAGTCTGGGACTCGGAGAAGAAGAAGGTGGGCAGCGACAGGTGTCCTCATGTGCGTGTATGGGAGTGGAAGGGCAGAGCCTACCCAGGAAAGAGACACCCAAACCTGAGCTGAGCCCCTGACCTGGAGCCTCTCCTCTCCTTGCTCCTGCATGCACGTCCTGCAACTCCTGCCCTTAACCTGGAGCAAGCCCCAGGTGTCACCCCTGGGCTGCAGGAACGTCTGGTGGTCAGGAATGTCAGTGTGACCCAGGACAGCAGAGACTGCTGCTCCAGGGTGGGATCCCTAGTCCTGCTGAGGGGCACCCACCTTGTCCCCTCTCTTCTCGAGCTGCAAATAGATGGTGCTGTTTCTCCAAGAACAGCTGGCACGGAGGGGCTCTGCCTGTGCTCCTGGACAGAGAGCCAGGACAGGGACACCTTGTCCCCTTCCACACGGGCATGTCAGCATCAGAGCAGCCCTCCCCTGCCTGTTCTGCTTGGTCCCTGTACTTCGTGGTGGCATCATCAATGGCATCACCACCAAAGGGAGGAATGGCTGCTGCTCCCAAGCCTCTCAACACTGTTCCTGCTGGGTCTCTGGAATTGGCATTATCTTCACAAAATACAGCACAACTTGAGGTTTTTCAGGCGAGCTCCAGAAATAACATCACGCGTCAGTAAAGGCAGCTCATGGAGCTTCCCAGAATCCACAGCCACAGGTGGGCTCTTCTGCAAGTAAAGACCAGGCTGTAATTGCATATCCATCTGTTCATGTCGTGTTCTCATGTGCCCACCACAGCCTCACCACCCTCAGAGGAAACAATTCCTTCCCAATATCCCATCTATCTCTGCCCTCTGGCAGTGGAAGCCATTCTCTGTGTCCTGTCCCTCCATCCCCTGTCCCAAGTCCCTCTGCAGCTCTCCTGGAGCCCCTTCAGGCCCTGGCAGGGGCTCTGGGCTCTCCTTGGAGCCTCCTCCTCTCCAGGTGAACACCCCCAGCTCTCCCAGCCTGAGAAATGTGTCAAGCTCTTGGTCTGGTCTTTCTACACTGACTGTGGGGAACTGGGAACTGGGAAGAGGTAGGGAAGAACTGGAGCTGGCTGGAGGCTCCAGCCTGCACCCCATTTTCTGTCTGGAAGGTAATTCAAGGGTGGTTTAGCTGCCTTTACAGGGGGGCAGAGCAGCAGCAATGGGGTTTCACTTCCCTGAGCTCCTCCTGCCCTGAGCAGGGGATCCAAGGACTACTTGCTTCATCAGGAGCATCCACTGGATGTGTTCAGACACTGCATCCCAAACCCTCGTCACAGCTGCCAGAAGAGGGGAAGGGCTGTCACCCCCAGCCAGCAGCTCCCGGGCACACAGGTGGAGCTGGATGCAATTGGAATGACTGCTGCTGGCTCCCCTGGATCCAGGAGAGATGGGAATGGGTGCAATCAGAATGACTGCTGCTGGCTCCCCTGGATCTGGGAGAGGCAGCTCCAGGAATGGATGTGACAAGTGGAGAAGAGGTACTAGAGATGGAAGGGAAAAAACTGGAGGCAGTGCCTTGGTTTCTGGATTTGAAAAGATGGGAAAAGGTGGGGCTGCAGGGCTTCTCCCATTGGGGAAAATATAATTAATTATGTAAAGAACAAATGAATAAGTAGGGAAGGGAAGGGGAAAAGGGAAATGGAAAGGAAGGGGAAAGGGAAACAACAGGACTGATGTCACCTGAGGTCTCATTAGGTGTCAGGGGTGGGTGGCAGAGCCCAGGGAAGGAGATGAGAGATTTCCTTTTCTGCCCTAAGAAACCTTTATTCCCTTCCTCCAAGCTCGGCTGGAGCAACAGCACGGATGCTGCAACCAGTGCCACGACTGGTGAGAAACCAAAAATAGGACATTGGGGAATTGCATGCAAGCATTTGCCATGTGGAAATATCAATCTCTGCCTTGGGAAGGCTGGGTTTGAGTGGGTTTGGGGCTTTTTATTTTTAAAGGTGTGATGAAAATCACATGGAATGGAGTGCAGGGAAGGGTGGGCACAGCTGGGGATGTCACTGGAGCATCAGTGCTGGGTTTTATCCTCTGGGAAAAGGGGAACCAGGTAAATAAGCCAGTCTGGGGCCAAAAGCAGAGGCTCTGTTGGCTGTTCTCAGGAGGAAGAGGCAACCAGGGGATCCATCCTGGAGCTGCAATGGTGGGATGTGGGAGGTTTGTGTGTCCCAGCTTTCGGAGTGAGAGCTGCTTCCAGCCAAGGAAGCACAAACATTTTCCATTCCCATGTTGATAAGATGGCTCATGGGGGGATGGGGGGTTTGGCCTGGTGAAAAGCAGGAATTGGCATCACAGCCACAGTGGGGCTCAGCACCCTGGGCCAAGCAAGGTGGGGCTGAGGCAGTGCTCGTAAAGGAGGGAAGGACCTCAAAGAGGTAGGGTCTGTGCTCTGACCCTCAGCAAGGGGAGAAGTGGCTGGTAGGAAAGCAGTGGGTGGGGCTGGCTGGTCCCACGAGGCAGCTTTCCTCCACAGCAGAGACCATGAAGCACCTCTGACCATTTTGGTGGCCTCCTCTGGGCCTGCTCTACCAGCTCCATGTCTGTGCTGGGATGAGCTGGAGGCAGCTCCAGAGGGGTCTCAGGAGATCAGAGCAGAAGGGGAGCATCCTCTCCCTCCCCTGCTGCCCCCCCTGGTGGGATGAGCCCAGGAGACACTTGGCTTCCTGGGCTGCCAGTGCCCACGGCCAGATCATGTCCCATTTGTCATCCACCAGAACCCCCAGTTCTCATCCATCCATCCATCCCTAATCCATCCATCCCTCATCCATCCATCCTTCCATCTCTCCATCCATCCATCCATCTCTCCATCCATCCATCTCTCCATCCATCCATCCATCCATCCCTAATCCAACCATCCATCCATCCATCCATCCATCCACCCATCCATCCCTCTTTCCACCCCTCCACCACTCCTCCCCAGTCTGTGCTGCCCCTGGGGATGGCCCTGCCCCAGGTCCCTGACCCTGCACTCAGCTGGGCTGGATCAGACCAAGAGCTCTGGGGAGGAGAGGGAGGGGATGCGAGGGCAGGGGCGGGATATTGGGGTGCAGGGTGGGATAGTGGGATGCAGGTGGATGATGCCCTCTGGGAGGCAGCTGGAGATGCAGCCCATCCATCCCTGTGTTGCTCTGCCCACCTCTCATGCTTCTCCACCCCAGCAGGTCCCAGGGGACCCAAGCTGGGGTGACTGGGCACAGGTACTGGTGGTGTCTCCTGGCAGCGCTCCCCCACCAGTGGGGGAACACAAGGGTGCCCAGGGGAAGCACGTGGAGGGGAATTCCATCCCTGGCTCAGGCTCTGCCTTCCCCTCTCCCATCCCAGCCCCACACCAGCAGCACCAGCACTCCAAGAGACATGAGAGGGGGAGACCCCCTCCTTGTGCCCCCTCATCCCAGAGCTGGATCCCAAGGGGCTCTCCCACCACACCCCAAGCTGGGTGTCCCTGTGAGTGCAGCACAAACCTCCCAGTATCTATTTTGAGCCTTTTCCAAGGGAACAGGAATTGGAATCAAGAGGCCACAGGGTGGGCCACCACCACGGATGGGGGATGGCCAGGGCTCTGGGATGCTCAGGACTGTGGGATGGCCAGGGCTGTGGGATGGCCAGGGCCACGAGGTGCCCCCATTCGGTGGAAGCCACAAGGGGTTGCAGACAAGCCAGGTCAGCCGTATTTATTGAGAACAGTTGTGGAGGGATAAAAATATTTCCACTACTCTATAAGAATTTATAAACCTATACTCTCTGATCCGTTAATAAATGCCTCTACAACCATCATGCCAGGGGAGGGGCTTCTGTAAGAAAATAGCGAGATTGAAAAAAGGAAAGCACTAAATATTCTCTGCAGGGCCCTGCCCGGGGAGGCCCTGCCCACGGAGGCCACAGGACCCCCTGCTGGCACAGGAACACGGCGGGGCACAGGCCGAGTGCTGCCCTGGCACCCTCCAGCCCCGAGCCCCGGCCAGGCACAGCCCCTGCCAGCCACGCCCCACCTGGGGGACCCCGGCTCGGGGGGCCCTGATGGGGACAGGACACATCCCCACACCAGCAAGCTCCCACTGATCCCACTGATCCCAGTGATCCCACCGTTCCCAGTCCTGCCTGCATCCTCATCACCCCCTGTGAGTTTTCCCGTCCCCAGCAGGGTTTGGATCCATCTCCCCAGGGATGCTGCGAGAGACAGCCAGGGCTCACTCTGGGGACACACAGTGGGGCTTTGCAGGAAGCAACACAGTGGGGACACCCTTGGGGACACTGGGACACTACACAGAGCCCTGCAGAGTGGTGACATGGCTGGGGATGTCCCAGGGGGACACAGGAATGCAACATAGCTCAGTGGGAAAGCAACACAGATGGGGACAGTTTTGGTGGGGGGGGGACAAGCTGCAGTGCTCTGTAGGGCAGGAACACGAACTGGGACACGGTGGGGAACATGGGGATACCATGAGGGACATGGGGACACACAGCAGCTCTTTGCTGGGAATATCCTCAGAGAATACACAGGGCTGCTGTGCCAAGAAGCAGCAGGGACAGGGACATCCTGGGCACACAGGGACACCACAGACAAGCAAGTGGCAGCAGGGGCTGAAATTCCAGCCAGGACCGGTGNATCCATCCATCCATCCTTCCATCTCTCCATCCCTAATCCATCCATCCATCATCCATCATCCATCCATCCATCCATTCATCTCTCCATCCCTAATCCATCCATCCATCATCCATCCATCCATCCATCCATCCATCCCTAATCCAACCATCCATCCATCCATCCATCCATCCACCCATCCATCCCTCTTTCCACCCCTCCACCACTCCTCCCCAGTCTGTGCTGCCCCTGGGGATGGCCCTGCCCCAGGTCCCTGACCCTGCACTCAGCTGGGCTGGATCAGACCAAGAGCTCTGGGGAGGAGAGGGAGGGGATGCGAGGGCAGGGGCGGGATATTGGGGTGCAGGGTGGGATAGTGGGATGCAGGTGGATGATGCCCTCTGGGAGGCAGCTGGAGATGCAGCCCATCCATCCCTGTGTTGCTCTGCCCACCTCTCATGCTTCTCCACCCCAGCAGGTCCCAGGGGACCCAAGCTGGGGTGACTGGGCACAGGTACTGGTGGTGTCTCCTGGCAGCGCTCCCCCACCAGTGGGGGAACACAAGGGTGCCCAGGGGAAGCACGTGGAGGGGAATTCCATCCCTGGCTCAGGCTCTGCCTTCCCCTCTCCCATCCCAGCCCCACACCAGCAGCACCAGCACTCCAAGAGACATGAGAGGGGGAGACCCCCTCCTTGTGCCCCCTCATCCCAGAGCTGGATCCCAAGGGGCTCTCCCACCACACCCCAAGCTGGGTGTCCCTGTGAGTGCAGCACAAACCTCCCAGTATCTATTTTGAGCCTTTTCCAAGGGAACAGGAATTGGAATCAAGAGGCCACAGGGTGGGCCACCACCACGGATGGGGGATGGCCAGGGCTCTGGGATGCTCAGGACTGTGGGATGGCCAGGGCTGTGGGATGGCCAGGGCCACGAGGTGCCCCCATTCGGTGGAAGCCACAAGGGGTTGCAGACAAGCCAGGTCAGCCGTATTTATTGAGAACAGTTGTGGAGGGATAAAAATATTTCCACTACTCTATAAGAATTTATAAACCTATACTCTCTGATCCGTTAATAAATGCCTCTACAACCATCATGCCAGGGGAGGGGCTTCTGTAAGAAAATAGCGAGATTGAAAAAAGGAAAGCACTAAATATTCTCTGCAGGGCCCTGCCCGGGGAGGCCCTGCCCACGGAGGCCACAGGACCCCCTGCTGGCACAGGAACACGGCGGGGCACAGGCCGAGTGCTGCCCTGGCACCCTCCAGCCCCGAGCCCCGGCCAGGCACAGCCCCTGCCAGCCACGCCCCACCTGGGGGACCCCGGCTCGGGGGGCCCTGATGGGGACAGGACACATCCCCACACCAGCAAGCTCCCACTGATCCCACTGATCCCAGTGATCCCACCGTTCCCAGTCCTGCCTGCATCCTCATCACCCCCTGTGAGTTTTCCCGTCCCCAGCAGGGTTTGGATCCATCTCCCCAGGGATGCTGCGAGAGACAGCCAGGGCTCACTCTGGGGACACACAGTGGGGCTTTGCAGGAAGCAACACAGTGGGGACACCCTTGGGGACACTGGGACACTACACAGAGCCCTGCAGAGTGGTGACATGGCTGGGGATGTCCCAGGGGGACACAGGAATGCAACATAGCTCAGTGGGAAAGCAACACAGATGGGGACAGTTTTGGTGGGGGGGGGACAAGCTGCAGTGCTCTGTAGGGCAGGAACACGAACTGGGACACGGTGGGGAACATGGGGATACCATGAGGGACATGGGGACACACAGCAGCTCTTTGCTGGGAATATCCTCAGAGAATACACAGGGCTGCTGTGCCAAGAAGCAGCAGGGACAGGGACATCCTGGGCACACAGGGACACCACAGACAAGCAAGTGGCAGCAGGGGCTGAAATTCCAGCCAGGACCGGTGCTGTTGCCATGGGGTGAGAGGTGCCACGGGCACAGGACACTCATTATTGCTTTACAGGGCCAACATCACAGCAGGCTGGGGGTGCCCAGCCTCTGATTTGGGGTTCAAGGGATTTTCCCTGGGGACATTGATTCCCCAGTGGTCCCTGTACCACAGCCCTGCTGTCACTCAGTGGGGACAGGGTGAGGATACAGGGCTGGACACTGACAAACTTCAGTCCTCCTGCACTGGTGTTGGCATGGAGCAGGATGGTGGCTGTCCCTCCATCCCCTCTGTCCCCTGTGGCCCTCAGGAGCTGCTGTCTCTCCATGCCAGCCAAAACCAGCCACAGCGGGGCAGCTGGGCCTTTAGCGGGCTGGCACCAGTGCCCCCTTTCCTCTTCCCTTAAGTCAGTGCCAAGCTGAGCATAAAGGCTGTAAGCAGGGAGCCCAGGGTGACACGGGGACAAGGGCCCTCCCCAGAGTTGTGGAGAAACGGGAAACCAAAGCTTGGGGGAGCGAGGCAGGGGACCCTGGGTTGGGTGTTCTGTCCCTCGCTGTCCCCTCGCTGTCCCCTGGTGTCCCCGTGGGCGCTGGGTGGTTGGATAAGGCGATGCCGCAGCTTAAGGTGGTGGGTGGGTGTTGGTACCGAGTCTGCCAGCGGGGCCGGGCGGTGGAGCGTGATGTAAACATTTCTGATCGGGGCCAGGAGGAGGAGGAGGAGGAAGAGGAGGAGGGATGGGCTAGTGCGAGTCCTTCATCTGCTTCTGGATCTTCTGGAGCATCTCCTGCATCCGCCGCAGCTGGAAGAGAGCAGAGCTGGGATCGCGGATGGTGCCAAGCCCCAGCCACGCAGCTCCCGTGCAAACGGGGCTTGGGATGAACATCCCAGACAAACTGGGATCACCAAGAGCTGGGGATGGGGCGGGGGGAACCCTTGGATGTACCTCCAGACCCTGCTCGTTGGAGCAGCAGCCGCTGGGATGCTGCAGGAAGGGTTGCTCATGATGGCTGTGCCATCGCCGGGGCTGGAGGGAGCAGGGACGGGGCTTTGGGGACTCAGCCCACCCCACACTCACCTCCTCATCCTTCTCCCGGATGAGCTTCTCCGTCTCCATATCCGGCACCGGGGGGATCACGGGGATGGGGAAGTCTGTCCCGCTCTCCCGGGTCAGCTTGCTGTGGGCAGAGAGAGGAGGTGAGGGTGCTGCCCCAGCCCCCCAAGGATGCCCCAAGCCCTGCAGGTCCTCAGCAGCCCCTGCACAGCCCCTGGGCCCCATGGCCACCATCGGAGTGGCTTTTTCCAGGCAAGGCAGATGTGAGCGGCTCCAGGCAGCCCCCAAACCTCAGCATCCCCTGCCATGCACCAACCAAGGGGAGACCCAGGGACTTCCTCCACACCCTCCCGTTCTGGGGAGAATCCCACTGGGGTTGGGCTCTCCTGGGGCAGGACTTTCCCTGCTGCTTTGAAACATCAGAACTTCGGCATCTCCCCTCCATCCCCTGACCTCAGGATGGGCTCTCCAGGCACTGCACTGCCCTGCCAGCCCCAGGGATGCCCCACACCCTTTTCCTGAGCCTCTGCTCCCATTCAAGCCCATTCCTGCTGGAGAGAGCCACAAGCATCCCCCTGAGGCCACGCCCCTGTGCAGGACCAGGGCCAGAAGTCGATGGCTTCTCCCATGCCCATGGCACTGGGAGGGACCAGCTCTCCCACCCATCCCTGTGGATGCCACGTGCCACCTCAGCAGGTGACAAGGTCAGGACACCAACAGCGGCTGGCAGGGTCACGCGTGCTACCACGTGCCACTGCCACGTGCCACCACCAGCACAGCCCTCCAGGAAAAGGGGTGATGGACAATGGGTGCAGCAGAGGCAGGACGGGCCATCCCTGCCTGGAGCAGGATGGGCTATCCCTGTCCTGAGCAGGACAGGCCATCCCTGCCCAGAGCAGGATGGGCCATCCCTGTTCTGAGCAGGACAGGCCATCTCTGTCCCGAGCAGGACGGGCCATCCCTGTCTCGGGCAGGACGGGCCATCCCTGCCCAGAGCAGGACAGGCCACCCCTGTCCCACGGGGTCCCGCTGTGTGGGGCCTGGGCCAGGGCCAGGGCCAGGGTTTGGCCAGCTCAGGAGCCGCTTTGGCCGCAAAGGCGCTGCCGTTGTCTCGGCTTTTGCTATGGGGAGCACGTGGAGCTCCTGCCGGCCCTGACAGTGACACCAAGCTGGACCCGGGCACCAGCAATGGGGTGAGCAGCAAAGGCTCTCAGCACCCCAAAATCGCATCCCTGGGAGGGCAGCACGATAGGGGCACCCTTCCCTTGGGCAGCCTTGGGGGCTCAGTGCCACCAAATGGTGACACGTGCCCCAAACCTGGGTGAGCCGGGGTGACACCACCAGCACACAGCGTCCTTTGGCACCCCAGGGGCAGCTTGTGCAGGACGCGAGTGGGTGGCCACAGGGCTGGCTCACCCCGAGGGCAGCTGCCTGGGCCTTGTGCAGGCACAGAAGGACCAAGACAGCGTTGGGTACCAACAAGCACTTTATCGAGGGGCCAGGTGGTGGCAGGGTGAGCGGGGCGAGGCCCAGCGGCCCCGGCCGGTCCCGGCTCAGTCGGTGGAGCAGTCCCCGCAGCACAGCCTCAGCACGGAGGAATGGCTCCTGCCCCGGGGCACACAGGGAGAGACACTTAGAGGTGCCTATAACCACTGCCAGCCCCCCACAGCATGGCTCCAGTCCCCCGAGACCCATAGAGCCTTCGCTCGGTCCCACACTGCTCTGATCCCCGGCTGGAGGGTCCCACCGGGGACCCTGCTCGTGGGGGCTCCCTCAGCACCTCGGCGTGGCTAAAGCAGATGTGGGTGCCGTGAGTTCGGCTGATTTGCGAGCAGAGCCCCAGCACCGGCTGTTGTTGGGCTCCTGCCCTGGCGCCAGAGCCTGCAAGTCTGCAAGGGCCCCCTCTCTGTTGGAGCATCCCCCCACACCCAGCCCAGAGGGGACACACGGTCCCCTTTGCTGACAGAGCACAGCCCTGGCCCCCAGCCCCGGTCCTAGGGGCACATGGGGTCCCCCTCACTGCTGGAACATGCCCCTCAAACCAGCCCCACTCTGGGGAGATGCAGAGTCTCCCTTGCTACCAGAGCATCCCCCCAGCCACCCCGGGGTCACAGAGTGCCCCTCACTGCTGGAGTATCCCAGCTAAGACAGATCCAGCCTCAGGCCATGCAAGGCCCCCTCACTGCCGGAGCATCCTCCCCCTCCCCCGGCACTCCAGCCCAAGGGCACAGGAGGGGCCGTTCACACCGGGGCCGTTCACACCGGGGCTCCTCAGCACGGCCCCGGGGCTCCCCAGCTCGGGCCACGCACAGCCCGGGCCTGTCCACACCGCCACTCGCAGTAGGTGGGGTCACCCCAAAGAGAGGAGTCCCCTGCCCCAGCCCCGGCCCCGGCCCCGGCCCCGGCCCCGGCCCGTACTTGCGGTTCCGCTCCTTGACCACCATGCGGGTCATGCTCTGGATGCACTGCGTGCGGTAGTTCTCGTAGTGCGTCTCCCGCGTCACGTCCTTGAGATCCTGCATGTGCGTCCGCACCAGCATCGTCCGCAGCTTCACGAAGTCGCAGTGGGACGGGTTCTCCACTGCGGGGGAGGCGGGGTCAGGGGGGCACAGCCTGTCCCAACGCGGAGCTGCGGCGGGCGCGCCCTGTCCCCGTCCCCGAAGGCCGGAGGCTGCCGGACAGCCCTCGTTACCTTCCACGATGCCCCAGGGGTAGAGGCGCCCGCGGACACGCCGGCCCTTGGCCTCCACCACCGTGTTGCTGCCGATGACTGCGAAGGGGATGCTCTCCTGCAAGGGCGTGGGGGATCAGCAGGGCCCTGCCGTGACCCCCACCTGCCAGGACCTGCATCCCTCCGCGTGCCCTCCTCGGCTGTGTCCAGCACCCATTTGTCAAGATATTCCAAAGGCCCAGCTGTGGAGAGCCCCAGTGGGACAGCAGAGGCCGTGGCATGGGTTTCCCCACCCAAGCCCCATCCCCCCAAGCTGCAGGTGTCAGCCGTGGGATCTTGGTCATGTGTCTGGGTAGTGAGATGTGTGCCAGCCCCTCCATGCTGCAGAGCTTGCGTGGCCCCAAAGAGTTCTGCAGGTACCCCAGGGTGTCCTCCTGGTCACAGGGCTCTGCCCCTCCAGTGATTGAGCTGGAGGAGCCAGACCCACCTTCAGTGCCTGATCCTGCAGCTTGAACTCCTCATCCTCGTCCGAGTCGCACTCAGGGAATTGGTAGATACGGATGCCGTAGTGGTCAATCTCCTCCCGGATCTGGAGGCAAACAGCCCCCTGAGGGCAGGGCTCCGGCCTCGGGAAGGGCATGGGAGGCACCACACGGGGCCAATGGCCCCCAAAAGCCTGTTCCCACCAGACCACATGTCATGGACACCCCCCAGTCCTGCCAACCCCCAGCTGAGCCCTGGGCAGATGTGTCCTTGGTGGCCAAGGGGGCAACATGGTCCTCTCCAGTGCCATGAGCCTGGAAAATGCTCCAGCACAAATTCCAGGCAGGAGATGGATGGAGACCCCAGGGCACCCCCATGCCCAGGTTCCTGATGGGACAGCTCCCAGCCAGCCCACCTCCCCTCACCTTGTTCTTCATGCGCTCCACCTCGGCGGGGGTCAGCGTGTCAGCCTTGGCCAGCACGGGCACGATGTTCACGCGCTGGTGCAGAGCTCTCATGAACTCCACGTCCAGGGGCCGGAGCCTGCGGGGGGAGCCGGGTGAGCCCCGTCCCGCCGAGCCCCTTCCCAGGCCCCTCGGCCGCGTGGGGCAGGGCTGCCCATACCCGTGGCCAAAGGGTGAGATGAAGTAGATGCAGCAGTGCACTCGGTTGTCCTGGATGTTTTTCCGGTTGAGGCCACTTTCGTCACGGAAATACTGCTCAAACTGCTGGTCGATGTAGTCGGCCACCGGCTTCCAGCTGCAGGGACAGCAAGGTGACACCGAGTCCTCTGTGGGACCCCCTTGCTCTCTGCTTATCCCCAGCTCAATACCTCCAATGGCTCAGCACGTAAGCGACATGGAGGGTCCGCCCTGGGGAGACCCCACCCCATGGCACTCAGCATCCCATCCACCCTGGTGGAACCCCCCACCCCGTGCACTCACCGTCCCACCCACCCTGGGGACAGTCCCCGCCCCGTGGCGCTCACCACTCGGTGTTGTTGACGGCATCCCCGAAGCCCGGCGTGTCCACGATGGTCAGGCGCAGCTTGACCCCCTTCTCCTCAATGTCCACCACATGCTTGGTGATCTCCACTGTCTGCGTGATGCGCTCTGTGGGGAGGGACATGTGTCACCAGGGGGACACCAGGGAGGCTGGAGGTTACCTGGGGACATGCTGGGACCCCCAAGTGTCATCTCCTACCCTGGGGGCTGGGTGACCCAGCTGGATCATGCCATGCTCCAGCCCAGGAGAGGATGCTCCCTGCTGTGGTCCCCACATCCCCATGGATGGGCACCCATCCCTTGGTGACTGTGCCACTGCCACGCCAGGACCCCAGCTCCGGTAGACAGGGGTCTGCTAGGGCTGGGCCTTGCTGCAGGAGCATTTCAGGTGACCCCACATGTCCAGACTGCACGTGCCCCTTCACTCCAGGACCCTCCATGTCTCTGCATCCCCAAGGACATTCCTGCTGCTTTGTGTGTTTTGGCTTTCACTCCAAGCAACGGAAACAAATCAAACAAACCCCTCAAACTCCTGGGGATTTGGGCAAGTTTGGGCCATTTTAATTCAAAAACTGGCTGCAGCTGAACTGGCAGTGTGCCCCAGGCCCTGACTGTCCCCAGCCTCCCAGAAATGCTGCGACTTCAGCCAATCCCCAACAAGCCAGGGCTTGTTTTCCCCGTGGAAATAAAGTCCCTGTGGGGAGTCCCCATCCTGTGCAGAGGGGTCCTCACTACCTCAGAGAGGTCCCCAGTGCCAGTGGGCAGCTGGCAACACAGCACATGTAATTTCAGGGGAGCCTGGCAGGGCAGGGAGAAGGGCTGCAGCCCCCAGGAGCATCCCTGGGCTCTGCCACTGCCCAGGTCACCCAGGACACCCCTCTGGGCCGTGACTGTCCCCCCTGACCTTCGGCGTTGAGCAGCTTGCGGTCCCTGTACATGTCCGTCAGGAAGAGGCTGTTGACCAGGGTGGACTTGCCCAGCCCAGATTCCCCTGAGAAAGCAGGACAAAGATGAGGGGGGCAGCCAGTATCCCCCCCTCCCCAGTCAAGGCTGTTTGGGATCCAGAGTGGGGTCAGCACCCCCAGGCCACTGGACCCCCGTACCTGCCACCATGAGGGTGAAGTCAAAGCCCTTCTTCACCGACTTGCGATGCACCTGGTTGGGCAGCGTGGCAAAGCCCACGTACTCCTTGTCATCCTGCAGAGGGCAGAGGGGACGTGGGACAGGGACAACACCATCCCACCTCCCACCCTGGAAAACCCCTCTTGCCCCTGCCCTCAAAGGGACTCCCAGGGTTGGAGTTCCAGGGGATGAGGCCATGCCTGCCCAAAGCCTTTGTGTCCACAAGATGGGAACCTCCTCCATCCCTCAGCCCCTTGACCCACGTGTGTCCCCCCCTCCCCACGGACACATCCTGCACCTCGGAGGAGTCGTAGGGGTCCAGCTGTNGGGGGGGCGGCGATGTGCTGCTGGATATCTGAGGGCCGGGAGCGGGAGAAAATCCGGGCGTCCCTCTCGTCACTGGCTTCGTCTGGAGGGACCCTGACCACGCTGCCCAGGGGGTGGCCGGGCTCCCGCCGGCTCTCCGGAGTCTCCACCTTCCTGGAGCTGTCAGCTGGTGGGCAATCTCGCAAGAACTGGGTCAGCTCAGCCTCGTCCGAGTCCTCCTTCAGGAAACGCTTTATCTGGGGACCAAGAGAGGAGTTGACACTGGTGGCGGCAGTGCCAGCCCGACATGGCACCACCCAGCTCAGCTTCACAAGCCCCCAAGCCGCAGCAGCCAGACACATGCAGCCTAAAGGTGGCAAGGATGGGAGGAGAGACGGGACGTGGCCACCCCAGGGGACTGGCCAGCACTGTGGAGACAGCCACGGGTACAGCCATGGGGATGGCAGCGGGGACAGCCGCGGTCCCGTGCACCTCGGGCGCTTACAACTTGCGGCGTGGGGACGGCAGCCAGCTCCTGGCACTCCGGGGAACAGGGGTAGGCACCTTCCCCCTGGGCACCCCGCCGCTCCTCGGGGTCTTCTGGGGCAGCCAGGACCCCCCCGCGCCCCATGGCCTGCCAGGAGGATAGGGAGGAGGCAGAGACACCAAGAAGAGATGAAGAGCGGTTGTGGGGTGACCTGAGCGGGGCTGCAGCCAGGGGAAGGCAGATGGTGGGCACGGGTCCCCCGGTGCCCGTGCGCCCCGCCCGCTGCCCGTTCACGGGATGCCAGCACGGGCGATGGCACAAGGGGCCCCCATCCCTGCGGTCCCGGGAGAAAGCCAGGGCAGGGGACCCGGCCGAGAGATATGACCAGGACCCCGACTCCTCTTTCCCCTGGCTCCTGCCGTGAAGCGGAGCGCGGGCAGCGGGCGAGGGGCTGGGGGGGACAGGCAGAGCTGTCCCCGAGCTGCTGCCCGCGGGGTGGCGGGGCTGGGACGAGGGACGGGAACGCCGCGGTTGGGATGGCTCAACATCCTGTTTACAAGCGCTGGCGGGAGGAGACGCGTTCCCAAGGGCACGTCCGGCAGCGGCTCCCGCGGGACCGAGCCCTGCTGCCAGCGGACACCAATGTCCCCAGGATCCCGAGGCAACTGCCAGGCGACCCCAGCCCCAAACGAGAGGCACGCAGGGGCCAGGGGACCCCGTAACCCAGCTGGGGGTCAGTGCCCCCCCAGACCGGCCTCGAGGCGAGATCCATCCATAGGGACACGTGTCCTCCCCTGCGCCTTGTCCCCGCTCGCTGGCGGGGCGGGCAGCGGTGCCGGCGGCAAGGCGAGATGCGCGGAATTAGCGGGCTGGAAACAAGGTCATGGCACTGCCGGGGCTGAGCGCTCGCACGCCTGGCCCCGCTCCCGCTGCCCCCGCGGCCACAGCGCAGGGACCACAGGGCCAGGCTGGGGGACAGCAGGTGGCCCCATGGCGGGGGCTGCGGGACCCCCGTGCTCCGCTCTGCCCCAGCGGGTCCCGAGTGCTCGGTGGGTCTGTGTGACCTCAGCATCCTCTTCCTCCCCTCCTTGACCTGAGGGAGCTCAGCGCCAGCCCCCAGCACAGCACAGCCCGGCCGGGGACACTCGGCGATGGGAGGTGATGCCACCACCAGCGGCGAGCGCTTCCAGCCCTGCTGCCGCTTCCTCCTTCGGGGCTCCAGCCCTCTGGGGCTCGCCCTCGTCCCCCACCCCCGGCGAAGCCGATGACTTCGGCAGTGCCGCGGCACCGAGGTTCGGGCCGCAACCTTGGGAGTCCCGCAGCGAGTGCGGCCCCCGGCGGGGCTGTCCCAGGGACTGAGGATCAGCTCTGGCACCTTCCCAGAACTTCGTGCCCCCCACCCTCTCTGCCCCCTCTCTCGCCCCGCCAGGGGCGGGCGCTGTCCCCGTACCTCTTGCCCAGGCTGCAGCTCGGGGCAGGTGGCCATGGCACAGCCAGTGTCGCCCGTGGCCAGCAGAAGATGCCGAGTGGCACCGGCTGCGCCGAGGGCTGGGGAGCAGCATTAGCATAACTCCACCCAGGAGCCAGGCACGGCCCCTGCGAGGGGCACGGCAGGGGAGAGGGACCCCCGGGCAGAGCCAAACCCTGCTCCTGCCCGGCTGTGGAGGTTTCAAGAACCAGCCATCATTGGCCAAGGGAGGTCCTGGGGGGGCTGCAGGACCACCAGCAGCAGCAGCAGCACCAGCACCCCTGGGCTGAACACACAGATTGGCTGCAGCCCAGGAGGACGCTCAGTCCTTGGAAACACCTCTGTCCCAGGACAAAAACTCGCTCCATCCTGGGACAAAACTCCATCCGTCCTGGGACAAAATTCCCCTCTATCTCAGTGCACAGCACGTCCACTCCCACTGCCCACCTGGAGCATTTCGCAGCAGGGCTCCGCAGCCTCTTTGAAGTCAGAAACCCAGTTTTTCCATATGTTTGCACCTGACAATTAAAGCTTCCCCACGTTGCTTCGAGCTCTTGCTCGAGCTGGGCCTGGCTGGGAAGGACTGGGAGAAGTAGGGACGCTGCCCACCTCGGGATCTCAGGCAGAAGCTCCAGCATTCCTGACTCGGCTTTCCTGGCTCACCCCTGGGAGGCGAAGGGTTAACAGTGCCCCAGGAGGAGCCGTGGGTGGCAGTCAGGGTTCCCCAGCTGTCACTTCGAGGTCACCAGGGATGGTGATTCACCTTGATGCGTGTCGAGATGCATCAGAGCAGCTCAGGCGCGATCCGGGGTCGCTCGGCCACTTTCCCAGCGTCCCAGCCCGCACTCCCGGCAGGAGCAGGGATTTACGGCAGCGAGAGCCCGGGGCTGTGTCGGTGCCCCCGTAAGCAGATTACACACGCGGCTGAGTGCAAGCCGGCCTCACGCCCGGGCTGTCAGCGGCCCCGCAGCCCCAGCGAGCGGCCGCACGCGCCGCCTCGTCCCCGCCTGTCGCTCTGCATCGCACCATCCCCGCGCGGCGACAGCCCGAGGGATGCGGCGCGGGGGGACACGGGAGCAGGGGGCAAAGCCTGACCTAGGAAAGCCACCGGCTGCCCCTGAGCATCGTTCCACGGGTACCACATTCCCACCGGAGGTGGTTTCCCTGCCTGCTTCTGGAGGGAAAGGAAGGGAACATCCCGGCGAGGTGCTGTCCCTACCGCCAGGCTGACAGAGGCGTTCCCAAGCCCTCTAAAGGTGACACCCAGAACGCCACCCGCGGCACAGCCACTGTGTCACTATGGCTGAGAATCCCAGGCACAAACGCTGTCCCAAAGGCACGAACCCCACGCAGGACAAGCCCCCGGCGAAAGCCCAGCGCTGCCAGGACCAGGCCAGCTCGCTCGGAGGGAGACAGGACCTGGGCCGTGCCTGCTCGGCCACGCCTCTGGATGCACGGGACGCTCCCGCCAGAGAATCAGGGTACCCCCAGTTCTGCCATCCCATCCATCAGCAGCATTCCAGATGAGAAACTGAGTCTCCCGAGAGGAGCAGGGTGCTGGGTACCCTAAGGATGGGGGGCAAGCTGTGGTGTGGGTCCCTGCTCTGGGCAGGGGTCAGCATGAGGCAGGTGAGTACAGGGGATGAGAGCCACAGCCCTTAGTGCAGCAGCTCCAGCCCCTCTCCCGCAGGAAATCCTCCAGCTCGAAGTGCCTGTGAGCACCTAAGTGGAGACCCCAGGATGGGACCATGAGCAGTGGCTCCCTGTGAGCTGGGACATGACAGTGAGGCTGGAAACCGGCTGGCATCTCAGCATGTGGGGCTGGGCAAGGAGCGGAGACCAGGGGGGAGCAGTGCTCGTGCTGCTCCTCCGGGCCAGCTGGGAGCTGCTTTGGGGACACAGTGATGTGGCACTGGTGGCAGGGGCACCGGCTCTGCCTCTGTGTGTCCTGGAGCACCTCCGGCCCCAGCTCAGCCCGCGTGCATGGGCGAGGGAGCCCAGCTGTCCCCGGTCCCCAGCTGTGACTGCTGTCCCCCCGCGATGTTTCCCAGGCTGATGTGTGCATCCCACAGCCACAGTCCGGAGCCTGTTGGGAAGGCGCTCCGTTGCGACACGCTCTGCCAGCCTCCCTCCTCTCCTGTTTCGCTGCATCCAGCTCCGGAGGAATGTGCCGGGTTTGTTCCCACGGCGGCTGCCGGAGCAGCGCGGCCGCAGCGCTCCCCACCAAGGCCACTTGTCCCAGCGGCCACAAGCCGGTGCCATGCGAGCCACGGCCACAGCCCTCCGTCCTCGTCCCCACCCTGGACACAGCCCGAGGTTCCCCGCGGAGACGTGGCCCGGCCGGGCGGCTCCTGGGGACCTGCCACCCCCGCGGAGGAGCGAGGCAGAACGGGAGATGCAGAACAAGCTCCCGCGGACTGGGAATGCCAGCGACGGCTCCGGACCTTGCCGGTTAGTACAGAACCGGCTCCATGCGTGTGACGGTCCCGGCCGAGGGCCCAGCCAGGCTGGCAGTGCCACCAGCGCCGCAGCCCGGGGACTTGCCAAGAGCTGGAAACCGGTGCTCGGCACGGAGCCGCACCAGAGCGGCTCCCGATGCGCACGCACGGACACCCGTGGGGGGAGTGCATGACGGGGGGACACGCAGGTGACGCTCCCGAGCGCTGCCCTCCCGGATGCCCCGGTGAGGGGCCCGTGGCCCCTCCGCCTCCCCCGGGGCTGCCGCCTGCCGTGCCCGGGCAGGTGCTGCCCCGCCGCCCGCGTCCCCCCCGCGCTCCGCTGCGGCACCGGCGGCCCCGGACCGCTCCGCCCCCGCGCACCGTCACCTTCACGGAGGGCAGCGGGCTGCGNCACTGGCATCGGCATCGGCTACAGCGCCCAGCACCGAGCGCTGCACATGAGTACCGGCAACGGCACCAGCACCGTGCGCCGACAGTGGGGCCGAGCAATGCACACCGGGCACCAGGAGCAGAGACCACGCACCGGGCACCGGCACCACGCACTGGGTACCAGCACCGAGCACTGAGCATCAGCATCCAGCCTTGGCATTCGGCTCTGCCATCAATACCTGGCACCGGCGCTGGGCACTCGCTTTGGCACGGGGGCCGGGCACCGTGCACCAGGCACCGGACACCGGCTCTGGCAGCACTCACTGGGCACGGGGTGGTGGCACAGAACAGCAGCACCAGGCACAGGGCTCCAGCATCAGCGCTGGGGCACCATCACCAGGAACAAGACACTGCAGCAGGGACAGGGCACCAGTACCAGGGACAGGGCACAGGAGCGTGCAGGGCACCCGTACTGGGTGCTGGGCATTGGCAGGGCCCGGTGCAGGCAGTGGGTACAAGGCCTCAGCACCAGTCAGTGGTGCAAGTGAGAGGGAATGGCCCTTGTGACAGTGAGTGGCCTCCTGGCAGTGTCACCAGCACCAGGCAGGTACCAGGTACTGCGCAGGAGGCACTGGGCTGCACACCAGCCACTGGTTCTTGGGAGCACTGGGCACCAGTTAGGGGGTGTTAGGTACTGGGAAAACACCCCAGCACCACACATCCCACATCACCTGCTGGGTACCAGAGACTGGTGACTGCACTGGGCACGGGTCACTGAATCCCAGTCTCTCAGTGCTCTCTCTGCAAAATCCCAGCCTGCCTCCCTCTCCTGAAGCCCTTCCCAGGGCTGCTGCTGAGCCATCCTGCCCCTGGCGGGGGGGCTGGCAAAGGGACCCAGGCACCCGGCTGGCTGTGCCCCTCTCCCCGTCCCCACCCCCATCCCGCCTCAAGGATGGCAGCGCCTTCCCGGGATGCCCCCGGCTCCAAGCCCATGTGAGTGGCAGTGGCACGCGGCCGTGTCCCCGTGTCCCTGAGGGCAGGGCGGATGTTGGCACCGCGGGCGGGGTTGCCGGGGCACTCGCGTTCAGGCCATGAAAGGGGCCGGGGGAGCCTTGGCCGCCGTGGCTGCTCCCCGTGGCGAGCAGCTGGCAGAGCTCAGCTCTCCCCAAATTTCAGTCTCCCGGCCCAGCTGCTCCTCAAGACTGTCCTTGTCCCACCTCAAACTCACTCCAAGCCAGGGAGGTGGCGAGGTCACATGCATTCCCAGCGCATCCCTCTGATGGGCTTCTCCTCACTTGCCTCAGTTTCTCTGCCCATGAAAAAAGCCAGTGACAATTCCCCAGTAGGAAAAGATGGATCCAGCCCCAGTCAGGCTCTGATCGAAGCTGTGTGACTCCACAGGGACTATCTCAGCCTTGTCCCCAACCTTGTCACTGCCTGGAATCTCTTTCCCTGGGATGTTATAGATCCAGGCTGTGTCCAGATGGCTCTACATTCCCTTTATTCCCATAAATAAACATCACAGGCTCAACACAGCCTCAGAAAGCACCGGTGGCCACCTTGACCCTGTATTTGGGGGTTCCAGGCAGGGATCCCGCTCTCCCAGCACCTTGTCTTGGCAGGCTGAGGGGTGCAGGCAGGGGGCAGGTAGGGGCAGGCCGGGGCAGGCAGGTGAGGATGGCTGTTTACATCCCTAATCCCCACAGCCAGCACTTTCCTCCAGGATTACTGGGGATTAGGGGCTCGGGGGCTCCAGGAGCTCAGCCTGGGCTCTCCCTGCCCTTCAAGGAGCAGTGCTGAGCCCCGCGGGGACGGGAGGGCACTGCCGGGATGAGCCGGGCATTCTCGGGAGGGCACTGCCGGGATGAGCTGGGCGTTCTCGACCCGGCCAGCGGGCACAGCCCGGAGCAGCGACCCGCTTGCCACGGCCTCGCTCCAGTAGCCCAGTGCCCATCGAGGCCGGGGAGCTGCAACCTGAGCTTTACACTGAGCATTAAAAGCTGAAGGGATCAGCTGCGGAGCGGGTAGGGACACAGGGGCTGCACGTTCCTGCCCGGGAGATGACGCAAAGGGGAGCGATGGTGACACCCAGGGAGGGTGGCACAGCTGGAGAGGTCCCCAAGGTCCCCGAGGCACCCCAGGATCCCTCGGCCCGGCAGCAGCAGCGGTCCCTGGGAAGCCTCTGCTCGCTACCGGGGCCCAGAGCTCTATAATTACCATGGGAGGCTGAGTTATTTTGGGAAGCGGCTTTGCTGCTGCCAAAGCTTTTATTCCTCCAAACCAAAACAAGATGGAAAGAGCCCAGCCCAGGATGCTGCATCCGGCGGGCGCAGGGAGCTTAACCTCCTCGCTGCCTGCACCCGGCATCCCCCAGCACCGAGACAGCGCCTGGGGCTCGGGCTGCCCTGGAGGGTTCATAGGAGGGCTGGGGGGAAAGATTTGGGGTCACGGAGACCACAGGGTGTCAGCCAGGCATGGGGTGGGGCTGAGAGTCAGTTCTGTCCTCCTCTGCTGGCAGGTCCAGAGCCACATGTTCAGATGCTCCTTGCCTCTGCCGTGGAACCTCTAGTTTTGGCTCTTTCTCTTGCAACGGTCCTGTCTAGGCCGAGGAATGCCATGCGCATGGAGTGGAACACCTCACTGCTGCTCTCCCAGTGACACATCCCAGGGGACAAAGCCTCAAGGGTCCATCCCCAAAGCCACCGGAGCACAGGCAGAAGTTCTGCTCTCCCCTCTCCAAAGCAGCCAAACAGACTCCAAGCTGGGAATAAACTCATTTTTCACACTGTGGAAGATGAGCCACATCAGGCACTCTACGGTGCTCCCCAGGATCTGCTCCAGCACAGGGCTGAGGTGGGCTGGGGGGTCTGTGCGCAGAGTGGACCCTGAAAACCCGGGCTGTAACTCCTGCCTTTTTGCCTCTTTCCCTTGGTCTGAGTCCAGAAGGGCTGCCCGTGCCTGGGCTGCTCCCTGTGCTTGAGTCTTATAGGTCAGCCAATAAACCCCAAACCCACGATCTGGGGCCCCCCAAACTCAAAACCTACCTGCCAGGGTTTTCCAGCTCCCCAAACCCATGCACAGGGGTTCTCTAGACCCACACGTCGGGGTCCCAGAGCTCCCCAAACCCACACACCAGGGTCTCCCCATCCTTGGGCCGTCTCTGCAGGGAGCTCCTGCTCAGAGTAGGGGGGCCTGGGGGTTCTAAGGGTCCACATTCCCCAAGTCTGAGCAGTGCCAGCCCCTTGGAAGGGTTTGGACTTGGGATGAGGTCTATAGGACAGCATCACAGCAGTGGGGAAGGTGTCACAGCCATCCAAACCCACGAACCCAAGCCTTGCCCACACAAATCCCCCTTCCCTCCTTGGAGTGAACCTTTCCCACAGCTCATCACAGGTCACCAGCTCCCAAATCCCTCCCAAAGGACTCATCAGTCGATGCTGCCCATCCCTGGTCCTGCCTGGGGACCTGGCGGCACTGGGGAGTCCAGGAGCACCCATCACCTACCTCCCCTCCGGAGCCCCGCTGTGAAGGGGCTGTGCTGGAGCCAGGGGAGGACAGCAGTGGCACTGAGGAGAAGCCATTTTTCCCATCAGAAGCAGCTGAGGCTTTCAGGTACCCCCAGCTGTCCTCTCCCAGATGTCTGTGTCCCCCACAGGCTGGGTCAGGGATGGCCCCCACGTGCCCCCAGCTGGCAGAGAGGGGCAGGATGGCAGAACCGTATTCCCAGGGCTGTGTTTAGAATGCCACGTTTATGTAGACCTTACAAAAACTTACAAAAACTGCTGGCAAATGAGGTGGGAACTGTTTCCCATGGGATTTTCTTGCCTGGATTTGGCCAGACTCACCTATCAGGGACCAGAGGACACCAGAGGAGGGACAGGAGCTGCAGTGACAGCCCTTCTTCCCATCCTCATATCCCACAGCTCGCTCCAGCTATGGGGGAAATTGAGGCAGACAGGTACTGAACCCCCCACCATTGGCCTCAGAGCTCCACCAGGGTCTTGGGCATCTGGATGTTCCCCATGGAGCCACCAGGTCCTGGTGACATGTGTGACCCAAGAAGGTGGCTCCTATCCCAGCCCAGGCTGCAGAGGGGAGGGTGTGACAGTGACACCAAATGATGGAGGGCTCAGGCTGCTCCAGAGCCACACAAAGCTCCTGTTCCTGAGCCAGAGGGGGTTCCTACTGCAGTGCTGGGGGTCTCCTGGGATCCTGCTCTCCTGTGGCAGCAGGGGACTGGGGACTGTGATGTTTCCTAGGTGTCATGGCCACAGTGAGTCCCTCACCCCAGCGCTCCCAGGGAGTGACATTGTCCTGCTCCCACAGCGAAGAATCAGCACAGTGGGGTGTCACCAGGAGCAGCATGGTGTCACCAAGGGTGGCATGACAGCCTGTGACACCAGGCAGGGTGTTGGTCCCTGTCCCTCACTGGGGTACTGGGGAACAGGCAGTCAGGAGCCACCCCAGGAGGGGGGACAGGGCCACTGTCACTACACCTGCCCCTGGTCCCTCTGGAGCAATACACCATGAAGTTTCCTGGTGGGGGTTCCAGCCTGGATCTTGGGACCCCTCCGGGCTCCTTCCCCAGCTGCAGCACCACTGGGGATGCCCTTGGGGACATCCTCCCAGTCCCATCCCTTCCCTGTCACTCCCTCCTCAGCTCTTTGTGTTCCAGGTCTTCTCTAGCTTCCAAAGCTCACCAACCCCCATGGATGGAGCTCCCCCACCTTGGGGACCTTAGTTTGGCTCAGAAAGGTGTTGAGGACAGAGGGACAGCACGGGAGGGCCATGGGCTACCCCAGCATGAGCCACCTCACTGTTCCCCGGGGCTGCTTTTACACCAAAGGCAAATCAGCGCCATGGCACCGAAGGTCACACGGCTCCGTCACCTGCCTGTCACCACCCTGGCATGACAGTGGACATGGCCACCAGGCCAGTGAGGGAACACAGCACTTGGGGGCCCTGGTGACATAAGTAGGGATGGCACCAGTCCCAGCGCTGGGGGTACACACAATGGCTTGGGAACAGCACAAAAGGGAGAGCAGTGATGCCCCCATGGGGGTGAGCGAGCTGGTGGGTGCCACCACGGCCAGTGCCACAGCCCCACCCTGGGCACAGGGATCGTCCCCTCCTGCCTCAGTTTCCACAGGAGCTCCCAGCCCCCCCGGGGGAGGCGAGCGATTGCCAACAGGCTGGGCAGCGAGCGGGGAAGGATTTATTGACTCACGGCTCAGGGTACATCACAGTTTGAGCTCCCTTCCCACCTCCGCAGAGGACGTCACCTTGGACTTCCCGGGCAAAAGTGCACGGAGAGGCTTCACAGTTTGATCCCTTTGGGAAAGCAGAACCGAGGCAGTGACAAATGGCAAACGCTACGTTGTATGAAAAAATAATACAAACTCTTCTCTTTAAATATCTTACAGAAAAATGAACCTGAATAAAGAGCATGAAAAGCACCGCGTGGCGCAACCCCCTGGGCCCTCCAGGGCAGGGGGACTGAGATGAGCCGCAGCCCCACGTCCCTCTAGAGCACCCAGCGCCGTCCCCGGGGCTGCGTGGTCAGTGCTCAGCACGGGCAGCAGAGGCCTGGGGGCAGCAGGGACTGCTACGTGCCTGTCCCCACGCCACAGGGGTGTCCCCCACAACCCCTCGCTCGGCCAGGGTGCTGGCAGCCGCCCGAGCCCGGGGTGCCAGCGGGAGCAGCCTCAGGGGCCGGCCGAGGGCGTTGCTACGAGGATGCCCTGGGGGGCCGCGGGGTCCCTCCTGTGTCGAAGTGCAAGTTCACGGAAAGCCAAGGCACCGCCGCAAGGCCGCGGCTCTGTCCGGGGGAGCCCAGGGGCTCAGGCGGGGCAGCCCCGCTGTGCAAAGGAGAGGTGAGCCAGGGTGGGGGACACGGGGACACGGGATGGTCCCCGCAGTGCGGCCAGCCGGGCCGGTCCTAGCGGTCAGAGCTATGGCGTGGGGGGTGCCCAGGGCCGGGGAGAGCCGGCTCCCCGGGGTGAGCAGCGGGGTGGGGGCGTGTCCAGGGGCCCGGGGATCCAGCCCCAGGGTGAGGCAGCCCCAGGAGCGGCTGGTGGCGGGCGCAGCTCCTTCTCCCGGGGCTGCAGAGGGGTGCGGGCAGGGGCTCTACCGCGGGGGCGCGGGCAGCCCCCCCTCCCGCCGGTGCATCTCTCCGAAGGCTCGGTCCAGCTGCTCCAGCTGGGAGCTCAGCGGCAAGCGGATCTCCAGGTGCATGCGCAGCGTCTCCAGCCACTGCTCCAGCTTGGCGAAGGACGGCCTGAGCAAAGAGGGGGACACGTGGCAGCTCCACTGGCTCTGTCCCCACCCTGTCCCCTGTCCCAGGGACCCCTGGGGGTCCATCACCCACCGCTTCTCGGGGTCCAGGTCGCAGCAGCAGACGGCGATGGGGAAGAAGCTGGGGGGGCAGGCGGGGGGGCAGTAGCGCTCCAGGAAGCCCCGGACGTTGAGGCCGAAGTCGGTGGTGCGGGGCAGGTAATCGGGGTCAGCGCTCACCCGGCCGATGATCTGGGGGCAGTGGCAGGAATGGGTGGGTTCAGGAGCCAAGGGGGGACCTCAATCCCAAACAGGGACCCCTAAGCCCCAAGGGAGAGATGTCCAAGCCCCAGGAGGGAGCCTAAACACAATGAAGAAACCCCAACCCACAGGAGAGACCCCAACAGGAGAGACCCTTAACCAAAGGGGAGAGGCCCCAAACCCAAGGGACGACTCCAAACCTAAGAGGGGAAACTCAAGCACAATGAGGGCTTCAACCCCAAAAGGAAGATCCCACCCTCAAGGGGGAGAACCTTACTCTGGAGGGGAACCCAAACACAATGAGGACTCAAGCCCTAGGGGGACCCCAAGCCCAAGGGAAGAGGCTCCAATCCTAAGGTGGAGACTCTAAACACCCCAACCCCAAGGGGGACACCCCAACCTTGAAGGAGTGGCCCCAAACACCATGAGGACTCCAGTGCCCTTGGAAGACCCCAGCCTCAGAGCCACTTGCCTCACATAGGACAATGCCGAAGGAGAAGATGTCCACCTTCTCATCATAGCTCCTCCCTGCAGACACAGGGTCAGGCCATGTCACACAGGGTCAGGTCATGTCACACGTCCTGTCCCGGCCCCACCAAGCGTCCCCTGGCCTGGGGACAGAGCCCTGGCTGGCCACATTCCCCTCACCATTGATCATCTCGGGGGCCATCCAGTAGGGGTTCCCCACCACCGTGTAGCGTTTCTTGCGGTCTGGTTTCTTCAGGTTCTTGAGATGTTCGGGCTGGTTCTTCTCATCCACCATCAGCCGCGCCAGCCCGAAGTCAGCCACCACCACGCTCTTGTTCTGGGGGACAGAGGGAGGGGTGAGGCCTGGGGGAGCCACACAGGGACTGAGAGCCCCAGCCAGGCTGGGGGAGGCCAGCACCCAGGTAGGACTCACCTCTCGCACGAGGCAGTTGTGAGAATTGAGGTCGCGGTGGATGATGTTCATGGAGTGGAGGTAGGCCTGTGGGAAGGGTGGGCTGAGAGTAGGGGCACCCCCATGCCATGGTCTCCCCACTCACCAGTACCAATCCTACCCACCCATCCCAGGGTGGCACCCACCATGCCAGCGGCGATGTCCTTGGCAAAGCTGACCCGCTGGCTCCAAGGGTAGTGGCTGTCCTGGGGGGCAGGAAGGGGAATTTGCCAGGAAATTGAAAAGGAAGAGGGGTCCCCCAGCCCCACTGGGGCTGTGGTGTGGTGGGGGACCAACCTGCCTCCCCCAGTGCTCACCATGCTCTTGATGAGGCTCCTTAAGGTACCCCCTTTGATGTACTCTGTGATGAAGTTGAGCCTCTTCTCCTTGTAAAGCACCCCGATGAACTTGAGCACATTGGGGTGCTCCAGGCAGCGCATCACCTTCACCTGTAGGAGACCCCCTCAGCCCCGTGTCTGTGACACCCCAAGGCTCCCACACCCCCTGGACAGAGCTGCTGCTCAGAGGCTCAGACGGCAAAGCTGCGCCCATGGGGCTTGGTCACCCCTATCCAGGGGCTGTGCCCAGGTGGGGCCAGGATCAGACACACCCTTCCCTTGTGTCCCTGCAACCTGGGGGATTAAGGACAGGGTACCCTTACCTCTTTGAGGAAGGTTCTCTGAGTCTCCTCATCGAAGCGGATCAGCTCCTTCATGACCATCACCTCGCCCGTCTCCCGATGTGTCACCTGGCCGGGAGTGCAGGGACTCAGTCACCCCCCTCCATTCTGGGGAGCCGAGAACCCCACGTTTGTGCCCCCTGCCAACCTTGATGGCCTGGCCAAAGCAGCCCTTGCCCAGCACCTCTCCGTGGATGAGGTCCGAGGGGCGGAAGATGCGGTGGGCGCGGGACACGACACGCAGGGACTCAGAGCGCCCAATATCCTTGCGCTGGGACATGGGAGAGCCCACGGAGCCCGAGCCCGGGGACTTGTCCGTGCTGCAGCTCCTCCTACGGGATGGATGGGCAGAGGTCAGTGCACGGGGGGGAGACCCGGCAGGAGCGGGGGCAGGGAGCAGCCTTACGTGACAGCGCGCTGGCGCATGGCAGCGGGGTCCCCGCAGGGCGCGGGGGCTGGCGAGCGCAGGGGGCTGCACAAGGCGGGCAGGGGGCTGCCTGCCAGTCCTGGCTCCTGGCCCAGGGGCTCGTGGGGGTCATGCTCGATGGTTAACTGCAGCAGGCGGCTCGTCTCCTGGATCAGCAGGTCGATCTGCAGAGGGAAATGATAACGGGGTGGTTTTGGGGACATGGCAGAAGTGGGGCTGGCTGGGGTGTGACAGGGGGACCGTACCTCGTCCAGGGGGACGTGGCCGATGGGGGTCCCGTTGATCTCCAGGATGCGGTCACCAACGTGGATGGAGTTCTTCATGTCAGGGCTGATGCAGTCTGGGTCCACCCTGTGCGGACAGTGGAGTCAGACCCCTGACACTTGTCACTGTCAGGGGGGCGTGCTAGGACACTCGCAATGGGCGTGTCAGACCCCACTGTCACCCTCCCTCCTGGACAGGGACATGCTGGCACAGTCTCCACAAGCCATGTCAACCACACAGAGACATGCATGGTACCCAGAGCCCACTCTGACATAAGAGGCAATGCCAGTATGGCCAGGGACACACCAGCACAGCCCCCACTAACTCCCCTGCAGTTGGGGACATGCCACCACGGTCCCAACAGGCCACCCCTGGAGAATGGGGACAATCCAGCACCACCCCTCCTCTTCCCACCCCAAAAGGTGTCCCTGGGACAGAAAGGGGCAGAAAGGGCACGAGATGCCCCAGCCCTGGGGAGGGGACCGTGGCAGAGGGGACAGAGACGCACTCTCGGACGCGCACGGTGCGCGGGTGCTCGGTGCCACAGCCCTGGTCGATGGAGACGGAGAAGCCGCGCTTGCCGTCGGAGCAGGCGGGGATGGACACGAGGGTGACGGTGTGAGGGATGCGGGAGGCCGGGGAGTCCGGCAGGATCTGCTCGATCACCGGTGTCACCACCATCTGGTAGTAGCAGTGGCCACTGTGGGGAGAAGAGCAGGAGGGTGGGTGGGGGTGCCGGGGGACGTGTCCCCCCAGTCTCCCCAGAGCAGACGTACCAGTAGAGCTTGGAGCGCTCCACCAGCGCGTAGGTGTCCCCGTCCCCGATGAAGGCGCGGCAGTTGAGACAGCTGAAGCACTCAGGGTGATACTTCTGCTCCCCAGCCACCTGCGGGCAATGCCATCAGCCCCAGGACCCCCTGTCCAGGCACCAAGGGCAGGGCCGGGGCTTGGAGCGGCCTGGGAGCACCCACGGGTGTGCTGGGGCCGTGGGAAGGGCAGGCTGAGCCATGGGATGGTGGAGACAGAAGTGCCAACAAGCTGGGAGTGGCTGCAGGAACATGTCCCACCACCCTGAGCTTCTCCCCTGCATTCCCCAACCCCAGCATGGCCCTCCAGAGTCCCCTAAAACGTAGAGGACACCCCTGACACACCCAGTGGTGCTGGGGGTCTGCATCCCTTCCCCACCTCCCCTGCTCCCCAAGAGCTCAGCCATGGGACTAGGCACCATGTCCCTCCCCTGGGGACCCCTTGGTGCTTACCATGACCAGCCCCTTGGTGATCTGCTCGGAGCAGCCGTGGCACAGCTCCCCGAAGCGTGCCCAGTAATCCTTCTTGCAGTACAGGCGCCCATCCTTCTCGTAGTACTGGTGTGACAGGGACGCCCCACACTCGCAACACCTGCGGCAGGGACAGGGACGCCCTTGTCACCTTGTCCCCACTGTCACCCCGGGGCACAGCCGGTGCTTGCCCACTCCACAGCTCTCTGTGCAAGCTGCTTCCCTCACTTCCTATGTAGCTGCAGAGCCACTGCATCAATGTGTCACCATCTCCAGGGTGACAGCAGGTGATTCCAGGGGTGACAGTGCAGGCTGCTGCAGGGACATGTGGGGACACTGGGGTGGACGGGGAGGGGATGTGAGGTAAGGAGAGGCTTGAGGAGGGAAGCGCCAGCCCTGTATGGATGTGCCAGCCTGGACGAAGACACACAGAGATGTACCAGACTGGTGACAGACATGTCACCCTGGTGACAGACATGCCAGCCTGGCACAGGCTTACAGAGGGATGAGACAGACTGGTCACAAGCGTGGCAGCCTGGTCACGGACAGAGGGAAATCCCACCCTGGTGACAGATACACATAAGGGCATGTCTCTCTATCCATGACTAGGGTGACATGCCAGTCTGGTCACAGACGTACAGAGGGAAGTCCCACCCTGGTCACGGGTCTGCTCACAGATGTGACAGCCTGATCATGGGCGCACAGAGAACATGTCACCCTAATCATGGACAGAGGGATGTCCCACCCTGGTCACAGACACACACAGGGATGTGTCAGCCTGGTGAGGGACATGCCAGCCTGGTCACAGATACACAGAGGGATGTGCCAGACTTGCCACGGACATGACACCATGGTGACAGACGTGCCAGTCTGCGTGTGTCTCTGGCACAGACACACAGAGAGATGTCCCACCCTGGTGACAGATGTGCCAGCCTGGTCAGGACAGAGGGACATGCCCCCTTGGTCACAAACTCCCTCCCCTGGCACAGACAGCCAGAGGGACATGCCAGCCTCATGAGGGACATGCCAGCCTTGGGACAATCTGCAAGGGGCACAGGGGGTGGGGAAGCTGCTTAGGGGGTGCAGGGGTGACAACAGCAGGGTGTGCCCAGGGGTGCAGAGAGGCCTGTCAGGTTTGGGATACAGCAGAAGGGGTGCACATCAGACTGTGCAGGAGGGGACAGGAGATACCAGAGAGGATTTGGGTGGGGGGTGTGGGAGTGGCTAGGGGGTGCAGAAGGGGAGCTATAGAGGATTTTCTGTATGGGAGTGCTGAATGGGTGCAGGGGATGCTGTGGGAGGGGTGCAGGGGGCTGCAAGGCAGGAGATCTTCTTGGGGAGGGGGTTGAGGGGGTGCAGGCGGAGCTGTAGGGGATTTCCTGTACAGGATTTGCAGTATCAGGGTGCTGTAGGGTGTGAGGATTGCAGAGGGGGTGCAGGGGGAGCTGCAGGGGATTTCCTGTACAGGATTTGCAGTATCAGGGTGCTGTAGGGTGTGAGGATTGCAGAGGGGGTGCAGGGGGAGCTGCAGGGGATTTCCTGTACAGGATTTGCAGTATCAGGGTGCTGTAGGGTGTGAGGATTGCAGAGGGGGTGCAGGGGGAGCTGCAGGGGATTTCCTGTACAGGATTTGCAGTATCAGGGTGCTGTAGGGTGTGAGGATTGCAGAGGGGGTGCAGGGGGAGCTGCAGGGGATTTCCTGTACAGGATTTGCAGTATCAGGGTGCTGTAGGGTGTGAGGATTGCAGAGGGGGTGCAGGGGGAGCTGCAGGGGATTTCCTGTACAGGATTTGCAGTATCAGGGTGCTGTAGGGTGCAGGGTTGCTGCAGGACACTCTGCAGGGGATGCCAGGGGGTGCTCAGGTACTGTCGCAGTCCCGCCCCCACCGCCACGCAGGTGGAATACCAACCAGCGGTGACGTCACGGCGCGGAGTTTCCCCACCCCATGACGTCACCGCACGAGGACTCCCCCGCCCGATGGCGCAGCAAACCTCCCCTGGGCTGGGGAGGAGGGGGAGGAGGAGGAGGAGGAGGAGCAGGAGGAGCAGGAGCAGGAGCGGGGGGAGGAAGAGCAGCAGGGGGAGAAGGAGAGGGAAAAGGAGGGGGAAACGGAGGACAAGGGGAAGGGGAGGAGGAGAAGAAGGGGAGAGAGAGAAGAGGAGGAAGAAGAGGAGGAGGAAGAGCAGGAGCAGGAGGAGGAAGGCTTTCAGCGAGCCCAGCCCTGCCGGAAGCCGCTCACCCTTCGAGGGGGCCGGATCCAGCTGTGGCCCCGCAGTGGCTTCGCTCTGGCTGACGGCTCAGAGAGGGGGAGCCGAGCATAGGGGACACAGGCTGAGCCCTGGGGCTCCCTGGGGTGCAGAGCCTGTCCTGACCCACTCCCACTTCAATCTCATTCCCACTCACTTGGCTCCAGTACTCAGGACACGGCTCTTCCTCAGCACCGCCGCCAGCATCCTCCTCCACTGGATAGGGACACACCCCGGGGACAACCGTGGGCACCCCCAGTCCCACAGGGAACCCTGTCAGGTCCCAGGCACCCCTGTGCCCCTCGACCCAGGCACT
Source organism: Irena cyanogastra (assembly GCA_013397155.1). Taxonomy (NCBI): domain Eukaryota; kingdom Metazoa; phylum Chordata; class Aves; order Passeriformes; family Irenidae; genus Irena; species Irena cyanogastra. The sequence goes on along the minus strand of VWZV01011744.1, from coordinate 9,717 downwards.
TTCTCCTTCTCCTTCTCAGGGCTCCAACGGAGCTGCCGGGAGGGCTCGAGTGAAAGAGGAAACTGGGAGGGAGGGGGGCGGGTGACATCAGCCACACGAAGCCTGTCACTCGGCAGGAGGGGACAGCGAGGGACAGGCAGCAGAGCTCTCTGCCAGGCCTGGCCTCAGCCGGAGCACCCCCATGGGTGCCAGGAGCCACAGCCACGCTCCAGCGAGTGACAGTGCGATGGCTGCACACACATCCCTGCCATGGCTGAAATGGGAGGAAGCACTGCCCCTGTCCTTGCAGAGCATCCCACTGCCCCCGATGCCATCCCAGTGTCCCTGAGGCCATCCATTCCAGGGTCCATGACACCATCCATCCCGATGCCCCCGATGCCATCCCAGTGTCCCTGAGGCCATCCATTCCAGTGTCCATGACACCATCCATCCCGATGCCCCCAATGCCATCCCAGTGTCCCCAGTGCCATCCACCCCAGCGTCCCCGCTGTCCCTCAGCGGGTCCCACCTGAAGCAGTCGGCGTGCCAGTCAGCCTTCAGTGCCTGCAGGTACTGCCCATCGTAGATGCCCTGCCCGCAGCTCGCACACACCGGCAGGTCGGTCCCTGCAGGCAGGGGAACACGAGGGACAGGGCTGTCACCCCACCAGCCGGCCCCAGCCACCCACAGCAGCACCCAGGATTAAATCCCTCTGCCTGGGGCGGTGAATTCCATCCCCCACCCATTGATCCTGCAACGGGTCAAGGTCGTGGCACCCATGGCCCCAGGGCTGGCAAAAGGGTGGGATGGGAGCACATGGTGAGTGCAGGATGGGGCCAGAGGGTGGGGGCAGGATGGGTGCACCAAGGGATCCAGGGAGGATGGTGGGGTGTGGGATGGGTGGTGGCTGCACGGGGGGACAGCAGGATGAGTGCTGGGGGCTCCTGGGGGACACAGGGGGTGCAGGGTGGGGGATGAATGGGGGATACACAGAGGGGTGCAGAGTGGGTGCTGGGGCATGC
>VWZV01011736.1:874101-1020317 GCA_013397155.1 Irena cyanogastra | reverse complement strand
GGCCGGGCGCTGTCCCGGTGGGAGCGGCGGAGAGCCGCAGCAGCCGCGCCCCCGGGGCGGCTGTCGGCCACGGCCGGGTGTTCCCAGCCTCCCGGCAGGCTCTCCGACCCCGGCCGGGCGGGGCGGGCGCGTTCCACCCGCGGCCGTGCGTGCGAGTTGGGCGGCGGGCCCGGCCGCCGCGGAGGGGTCCTGGACTCAGTCCATGGGCTGGTGTGCGAGGAGGGAAGACAAAGCCCCCTGGCTCCCCTGCCCCTCCTTGGCAGAGCCCAATGCCCCGCTGCTTTCATTTGTTTTTGATCTGCCTCATTAAAAGACTATTGATGGCTTTAACTATTGTCCTTGTTTAGGTGCTGATTTACAAGCGCTAATATCTGACTGTGCCGAGATTAATGGGAGCCCGTGAAGTTTACAATTATCCTCAGGTCCCTTGACCACACATGGAGGGGTTTGGGTTGGGGTCACGCACTTTTATGAAAAACTCCAAAGCAGGCTTAAACCTGGGAACATTTTAATAGGATTGAATTTGTAATAGGATTTGGCAGCTTGGCCTAAACTATAGGGTAGGGGGGTTTGCTCTGGGTTATTTTGGAGTTGAGTTTTGGGGTTCTTTAACCTGGTGTCATTACTATGGCACAACAAGGCACAGGTTTCAACACTGTGAGTTTATTTTTTGTGAAAACCTAAGCACAAATATCTTTGATTCAGAATATTAAAACAAGGAGAACTCTATCTGAACATACAGAATATACAGCATATATGTGGTAGGCTCCAGTGTTAAGTGTTATTTGATGTGTACCTGCATGCTTTATATGTTTCAAGCCCTTGAAATTATTGCCAACATATATGGCATCCATTAAAAAAAAATCTGTTACTTAACTGGAGCAAGAGTTCTGTTGAATAACAAAACATTGTCATACCAATTCTTGCCTTATTCAAAAAAAAAAGCCACATTAGGAAATAGTAACTGTGCAATAAATTAGATTTATTGAAAGTAGTGTTAAAAATGGAGGGGATGTTACATGGGAAGGTGGGAGAGAAGCTAAAAGTGAATCATATAAGCAATTAGTTCTCACAAGTTGACAGCAGTGAATTTCGGTTGGTAGCACTGGCTCTGTGACTGTTAATTCATTTTACATCACTTTGTGCTAGGCAATAATGCTGGTATGCTTCTTATGCTGCTTGGATTGCTGTGAAACGGGATCTTATGAATCACCTCATTATTAGGCACCCTCATTTAGTAGTTCTGGGTTTGTGGCTTACTGGGGCTTTTCATGGCATTTTGGTTTTTTTTAGTAACACAGCAAAACTGGAACTACATCATACTTGTCCTCAGGGTCATGAAAGTACTTTTTTTCAGGATATAAACTGGAAACCCTACAGCACCAAGGGAGGTCTCATGTAAAAATAATGGGGAGCTAATACAGATACAGTTTGCTTGCCTTCAAAAGTTCTAGTATGGCCAACTTTAGGGAAATCAGCACTTAAGAGAAAACAGCAGCAGCAAATTCTGCACTAATGTAAGTCCCATGAAATTTCAGAAAATGTCATTGGCATTGCTGAAGTATAATCAGGGAAAAGACAGGCAGAGTTTCCCTCTATTTAAAGCCTCAAAGCTCGCTCCATTTTTTGAAGTCAGGACTGACATAGGAAAGTGCTTGTTCCGGGGGTCTGTATGTGTGTATTCTGACTGCTCAGTCCTTTGCATTATTGTAATCCCAGATGCTGTGCATCTTTCCTGTCCTTACAAAATCCAGGACTTGAGGATTCCATGGCAAGGCTGTGAGCATCTGGCCCTCCTAGCCAGATTTATTTATTTCTATAGCACTCTGTAACTGCTCCTTGGAAATTCTGAGACAAAACAAGGCAACAAAAAATAATACTTCTAATTAAGTATAATAATTATTCTGAAAGTTCTGTTATTATTCCATGACTCTGTTATTTGCTAACTTTATTCTAGTGTTGATTTTCAACAGCACCTATTCATAACTGCAGTGAAGGATTTGAAGGTATATTGGGTTTCCTGACAAGTGGGTGGGCATTGAATTTGCAAAGTAACCATTCCAGTCACCATATAGCTGTAGCCTTATTAGGAGGATTAACAGCCAAAGTAATTACAATTTGAAATGTGCATCATCTCTTTTAGCCTTCAGGAGTAAAATGTGGAAATGAGTGGGACAGTCTTCACCTCCCTAAGAAGTGTTGTTTTATGCTATTTGCAGGTCCAATAAGAGAAATCTGCTTCAGCTTAGTTTATATTGGAAGATTTAAAAATCTCACCAGGACTAATTATATTTTGAGTATTTTTAAGAAAACCTTGTAGAACATAATTTTGAAGCTGCTCTGAATCTTGTGGCGAATTCAGTGGCCATGACTCTACAAGAGGCATGTAGCCCAGTGTATATTGAAATTTTGAGACTGTTTTAACCGGAGAAAATGTTTTCTGCTCCGCTATTTTCTTTGAACTCAGATTATGCTGCCTCATTAGCAGTTCCTCACTGTCTGACTGAAGAAGGAATCTGGATGAAAATGAACTGACAGCGACTTAATCTAAACAAGTAGGACATGGTAATTGCTCACAGAGAAAAGTACTTTAAAACAGTTAGTAAAAGCCTATGGGGTAGGAAAGGAGAAGTGGAGAACCGGGGAGTGGGGGGAGGTGTTGCTCCTGAGCTAAACAGGTAGGGCTGACTGCTGGTTTGGTGCTGTGCTAGATACAGAGATAAGGCTTTTTCTAATATCAGCTGGAGCTTAAGGTTGAAGCCCTTCAGGCTGCCCGGTGCTCTCCTCTCTATTTCTTCCCCCTACCTTTATTGATAAGAAGCTCTTACGCTTTCAGCAGCAGCACTGATGCTTCATTTTGGAGCAGACCAGGAGATAATGCACCCAACACTGGGGCAGTGCGGCCAGGTGTATACACTTTCATTGCCATGATTGGCATTGAATGGCAATCAATGGCATTGAATGGCATTTCATTGCCATCATTTAAATGTGTAGCTCCATAGACACTTCACATTTGCTAAAGCCAGCACTGCCACCAGAAGAAGCAGTCCTGCCTGCCCCTGGCTCTAAGTAGGCTTTTCCATCTATGGTCCTCATTGCATGCTTGTGCACTATCACACCAGCAGGCACAGGTCAAAACACCTCTGACGGTAGACCTTTGTAACCTACCCCGTGGAAAAGCACGGCATGGACGTAAAAGTCCCCACCGTCACTCACCACAGTCAGTCCCCTCAGCCAGCTGCCTGCAGGGCTGTCGCAGAGGGGCTGGGGATTAGAAACGGGGGATAAAGGAAATGATTGCTGGTTTTGGCAGTAAAGTCAATGCTGTTCTCTCTGCATGATATAAAGAGCTGGCACTCCTAAAAGCCTTTCAGGAGTAATGTTGGGGTGCAAAGTACAGAGTTGTGAGATGGCAAGATTGAGATTTAGGCCGCCATGACTATGCACAAAACTAATGGGACCGATGGGACCAACCCAAAGAAAAGGAGAAAAGTGCCTTCTGAGACTGATGGATGAGATACGGATGGAAGAAAGTTAATAAGCAATCATATGGATTAACTCTGTGCATCCGTGAGCCCATTCCAAGAGGCACTGCCTCTCTATATGCATCCACTGTAGCAAAGCCCAGTTCTGCAGTTGCCACAGGGAGGGCTGGCTTTCAAAGAGCCAGTGACAATGGCAGCTGCTTTCAACTGTGCACCTGCAAGACCTTTAAAACATCAGGTTGGATACAAACCCAGATTACATGTTTGAACACAGACAGTTGCCATGTTTCTGCAGTTATTATTTTGTCTTTCTGGTGTGACAGAAATTTAAAAGAAACGCATGCATTTTAAAATTATGGCAGACAAGATAGACATCTGGTTTGGCATAGCAATTCTTTCAAGAAAAGGTGTTTTGAGATGTAAAAATATTATACAATTTTTATTAAAATGACTGAAGTTTATTTGGGACATTTTTGTATTTGCTTACAATATACAGAATAATTTTGAATTTATTTATAATGATTGATTTTCATTAATAATGAAGTTTTACTCAACTGAAACTGGAGGAGGATCTCCTTCTTCCATCTTTTAATGTTTTTAATGTGACACCAAAATTATAGACAAAAGCCTCATTATGCATGTATGTGAAAAGAAAAGTGGATAGGAAAGAGAGATTACAGTCACTTAATCTGTAACACACTAGTTTAAAATTAGAAAGCTATAACTAATTATCTCATTTGCAAAGATTGAGCAAAATCTTACCAAATATCCATGACACAGTCTAATTTATCATGTATCTCATATGGTATCTTTTCCATAATAGCGAAATCAATGAGATCCAAGTGCCAGTCATTGATCTAATGGACAGATGGTGATTTCCATTTGATAAGGATTAAAGTTTTGGCAACAAAGATGGCTAGAAGTATCAATTTTTCTTGTGGTGAGGAGATTGTTGAGAACTGCCTTCAAATATTTGTACTGTAAATAAAGGTTGTGGTTTTGTATACAGAGAAGCCAGCCCTGCTTCTCACAGCCGTTGCTGCTGGTGCTTGTCAAGTCACCAAGTTGAAGTGAAAACACTCCACAGTGGGGTTTAAAGTATTTGCTTTTTGCATGGAGCAAGAATTTGCTTTCTGATGTGCTGTGTAGACAGGTGAGAGCATCTTTGAAAGTTGGCAACATCATGAGTAGGGTTGATAAGTGTTTTTTTCTAAATGCATTTTGTTGCTTGGGCTCTAGTCTTTTCAAGACAGCCCCTCTGACATTAAATGACCACTGATAACATCCCAGGTGTCTGGATCCGTATTACTCAGAGGGCTGCTGCACGCTGAGGAGGTGACTGGATCACCGAGGTTTTTCAGCCAGGCAAGTAGATGGCTCTGTCTGGCCCCAGATTTCTGTGCACAGGCCCTACAGCAATTTTCCCAGGGTAAAAAATAAATCTTGAGTGTCCCACTAGACAAAGATTTTTATTTCCACCAATTGCCACTGATTTGGTTGTGCTGTCTGGTTGTATTGCAGCATGGAAGCCCACAAAATGGGCTTACAGTATTCTTTTGGAGGAGTCTTTCACGGAGGTCTTTGGTTACAGGTGCTTTAGAGGCAAAAAATGCTTGTTTTTGAAGTCCTTGATGTGGTATGTCCTAGCTAGCATCTCTTAGGAAACTAAGGAAATCATGACAGTTTCTTTGTATGATTTCCCACAAGAAAAAGTGAGAAATGAAAAAGCAACAACGAAAGTGTTTCACATTGTATTTTGTTTCCTTTTGCTCTTACTTTCACATTTCTGCTGCTTTTACTGCTGTAAGTTCCCTCAATGACTCTCGTCCCTTTCAGGTTTTAGATCTTCAGCCATGAACCAGGGCAATGGAAGTAGGTCCTGGCCAGACGCCTGATTGAAAGTAATAATAGTTAAAACAATCTCAAAATGTTTCTGCCCCAAGGATATTACAAACTGAGGAATAATGTACTTGCTGTGTTCTCTTCCAGTGAGGTGCTAGCTCAAAATTATCATTGTGACTATGTGTTTTTCCACAGAGCTACAGGGCAAGCTTTCTTTTTGACTAGAGAAAGTCTAAAGTGTACATATATTTCAAGAATGAAATAGGAGCAATAGATACACAATGACAAGTGAGTAGAGTTAAATAACCTGATATCTGCTAGAATGGTCAGTCATGTTCCAAGTACTGTTCTGTATGATAATTAATCTTTAAACAGCTCTGGTAAAGTCCCAATTTAAATCCAAAGGAGAACAAGCTCAGCAAAGAATATGTAAGAATTCTGTATTGCACTGGATTTGGGCAAAGAAAAATCGTATCTATAAAGGCTGGAGCAAACAGTGAATTACAGTTACTGGAGTCTGCTCTGTCAGAGACTGTGTGGCTGTAACGTCTTCTGAGTCTGAAGGCGCACAGCTGGCACTGACAGCAGGGTCACAGGGTGCTGGTATTTATTATATAGTGAAATTTGCCTTAAATGAGCACACAAGGAAGCAATAGAAAAGATTGGTTAGCAGGAAAGAGCGTGAGCTGGAAAAAAATATACTTAACTTGGTGAGTATTTTAGAGAAGCCTGGTCAGACTCTGCCAGTCATGCTGGGGGATGTACAGCAACATTGGTTTGGAGGGACAGTCAAGGTGCTGTGAGAGCAGCCTAACCAGTTCATAGTTATATTTAGAGCCTGACATTCATGTAAGTAGGGGCAGGAGATGCAGGCAGGAAAAGGAGGACTGCGTCTGGGAGCAGGATGGATTTCTTTTTCATTTCCTATTCATCCTGTTGCTAGCTTTTGTGCTAGAACGGTGGGTTAAGATGAGAAGGAAGTGGAGGAATTTACTTTTTCTCCAAATAATGTACCCCAAAAACGTCTGAACAAAAGTCAGTGTCTGATTTGAGTAGTGGAACAGCCTGGGTATAGAAAAGCCTGGATTAATTGCTGTAAAATGGAAATGAAGACTTGATAAAGGCGTTGCTACAATTTCCTGGAGGTGCATTTCTGTGTTGAAAGCTGACCACAGAATGCTGCCATCTTCTTGCCTTCCCTTTTGCTCCTGCTGTCAAGCCCTGTTAACCTGGAGGAGTCTTGTTTCCCTGCCACCCCTCCCACTGTTCCCTGAAAAAGGGACTATATACCCTGAATTTCTTTGCTACCTCATCCTGCCCCTTCCGTCTCTTTTGAGGACCTCACTATTAGTGTAATTTTTACTGTCTGTATTTCCAAAATTTGTCTTTTTAAGTAATGTTAGACTATACAACAGGATTGACATTTTTATTAGTTAGCAGAGGAGGTGAAAAGCATTTGGTTAGGTACAACTACTGTAAAGTGCTTGTAATTTCTTCTTACCAGATATGCAAAAGAACACAAGTTATCCTGTATCAACTTATTGAGTTTGATTTCCTACAGATTTGTATCCTGTTTCCTTCCCTCGCTCCCACCACAATAGTTCTGCCTCCCTCTGTAAACCCTCTGACATCTGTCAGGCAAGAAATAACACATACCCTGGCTAATCTGGATCCATGCATATGCAGATTGGGCAGCTGGCTACTACCAAACCACATAACATATCACATCCAAGTTCTTCCTGCTCTCTTTTCAATGGAGTTTTCATGCTGAGTCTCTCTCCACTTCCCAGCTGCAGATTTAAAAAAAATGCAGTTAATTGTCTCTAAGACTTCTGCTTCTCTTTCGAATTGTACTTAAATTGCCTAACAGACTAAAAGGTTATAAAGGAGACTGACTGGCAGAAAAGTGGAGAAGCAAAAGGACAGAGGCTCCATTTCTATGGCAAACCGGCCTGAACTATTTTATTTCGATCATTCTCTTTAAGGATAATACAATACTTTGCTTTACTCTCCTATGGCACAGACAGAAAATGTAAAAGGCTAAATTCCAAATCAGATGCCGAAGATGGCATCCATGTCCCTTTACCCCAGGTTATAGTCACTTTTCTCTGTACCAGGAACCAAGCTTCAGCCTCTCTAGGGAACAGCAGTTGTTTTGGGTAGGGATTTCTCTGCTACATCATGTTGACACTTTCACTCCAGACTAGCTGAGGTGTCATTCAGTGAGGCAGGAACTGATTCTTGGGTGATGATCCCTGTCACCAGGCCAGAGAAACATAAACTGGTATCAGTTTGATAGCACTGGTATCTATTTCAGTATTGAAAACAAAAGTTGGACAGCACTGGCAGGTGAGTCAAGTGTAGATCATTCCAGTTGTTTGAAAACAGAAGCACCTGGATTATTTTTCCTTCTTTGCCTACTGCAGGTGTGAAGTAGGATCCTGAGCTAGTGCCTAGCTCTTCAAGTTATTCTGACTTTTACACTGAAACCCAGAGTATAATCCTTGCTTGTCTTTTAGCCTAATTTGCTGAGCAAGTCATGGGACTCGAAGTTTTAGATGGCTTTTTTTCTGTATCTTAGTAAGGATTAAAGTGCAATACATTTAGCTGTGAAGACTCTCCAAAAAGCATCTAGAGAACACATGAAACCTATATATAGGTTTCCTTCAAAGGCTCTAATTTTTCCAAACTCAAGCAAATTTTTAACGGGGAGAACAATAAGTACGTCGTTTACTCCCATCAATTGTCTCAGACAAGCATCAAGTACCTGCCTGAAAGCTTACATCATTGAACTGTTTTTAAACCATTAAACCTATTTGACATATAAAAACATATTTTTCACTAGCATTCTCTTCAGAAATGATCTGCCAGTTTTAACTGAAACCCAGAAAAAATATTTTGACTCTCCAGTGTGGAAATTTATAATCACATAGAATTTAGCAAATTTACTTTAATGAATCTACTACTATAGTAGTGAGGTGTGACACACAGAGCAGCCAGCTTTACATGTATAAAGGGCTGGTGATAAAACAATCTTTGAATCTTGCAATGTATTTTGCAAAAGCTGAGGCTCATCTGAAACTCCTATACAAAATTCATCCTGCAATGAGGCAGTCCTCAGGTTTCATACTGACTACAGAAATTATGATTCCATACCCTAAATATCATAACAGAAGGAAAAAATGGCAAAGAGCTAATCAGAACCGGTGCTGAGATTTTTCCTTCTGTTCGTACACCTAAATTTAAAACATTATTTTAAAAATTTAGAGGATCTGAAAAATGCCCTTATTGTTCATAAGATTATTAATCTTATACTTTAAATGTGTTTGACCATATTTTTTCAACTTCATTTTCCTATCTGGAGTAAATAAAGGGAAAGGTAAACCAAGTATTGGGGGAAAATTAAGGGGTATTGCAGCTTCACTGGAAAACTGGAGAGGCTTTGACATGGAGGCTTCATTATCACTTCCACTCCTTCCCTGTAGGGATTCATTAAAATGTCAGTTGTGTGAAGGTATACCCGTAAATATATAAATAATACATAATAATTCCATTTGCAGATTCCACTCGGGAATACTAGCCCCAAACCATTTTAGTCTTGCTTATACCAGGGAAAATCATAAGCATTATTCTGCTTTGGTATGACTCCACTGGTAGTAATAATGTTGGTGCAGCAATACAAAGTGGACACATGGCTTTTCCTTCAGTATCCTCACACCGAGCTAACATCCTGTGGTTTGGGAGCCCTGTGGAGCCCTGTTGTCTTCCACATCATGAAGTTCAGAGCTGTGGTCTTAAAATAACACCAGCTCAATTAGATATAATGGTGATCTCCAGCTGGTTATCCCTGCATGTTTGGACTGGGCGGATGAACTCTCACTTTAGGTCATCCCACAGCCAGGTACAAGAAGGCACTATTGTTAGGAAAGTACAGTTATATGTTTGTGCAAGCCATCTTAGTTATGGTGTTGCTTAAAACTTGTGTGCCTAGCTTTGACCAGACTATGAGAACATGGCTAATTATGTTCCATATACATTTACCGTGGTCTGCTTTGTGTTTGGACAAAGGTGAGAGAACTCAGTCTGGCTGCAGAGAGATGTCACCTGATAGATGACTGCATCTCTCAGGATAACAGTGCTAGCTAGTGTGGAGAAAACATTAACCACCTGGGGACAGATGCTTGGCAGTCTGTGTGAAAGGGGTGGATAGTCTCAGCCTTGCTCATGGCAGCCAGTTGGCTGATAAAAACTCCCTTGCATTAATCAACAACCAAGCCAGCAATCAAAAGAGTTTAGGAGCTGAATCACAGAATTGTTTTGGTTGGAAGGGACCTTAAAGATAGTTTAGTTCCAACACCTCTGACATGGACAGGGACACCTTCCACTACACCAGGTTATTCAAGCACTGTCAAAACTGACCTTCACAATTTCTTCCTAATATCTAATCTAAGTCTACCCTCTTTCATTTTTAAGCCATTTACTCTTGTCCTATCACTACATGGCCTTGTAAAAAGTCCCTCTCCATCTTCCTTGTAAGCCCCCTTTAAGTACTGGAAGGTGCTATGAAGTCTCCCTGGAACCCACTGTTCTCCAGGCAAAACAACCTCAACTCTCTCAGCCTGTTTCCATAGGAGACATGCTTCATCCTTCTGGTAATCTTCATGAGCTCCTGAAGAATTGCTCCAACAGCGCCATATCCATCTTACATTGGGTGCCCTGGAGCTGGGCACAGTACTCCAGGTGGGGTCTCATGAGAGCAGAGGGGCAGAATCACCTCCCAAGTCCTTCTCCACAAGACTGCTTTCAGAACATAGAGACCATAAAGACTGGATTACCCTCCTGGCCTTCCCAGTGGCTCTCAAAGAATAGGGCTGAAGGCAAAACACATGGACAACACTTTCCTAACACAGTCTCTATAAAACCCATTCCATGGGATTACAGTCTCCAGAGCTGTCCAGTCAGTACTTTGTAAAAGCAGTAAGATGCCTTTTAAAAGATGCTAAAAGAATCTTAAGGAAAAAAATACATAATTACTATAAATGCAAGTTTTCCATTGGGTCATACATCTTCATTTAACATAGTGATTTAGTGATTCCTAAAGGAAATGATAATAGTCCTTTGTTCTTAAACAAATAAGTTGTGTTCTTTATCCTCCGAAAAAGCTGATAATATGATAGGTGTAGCTCTAAGGAATAATTATACTAAATGGCCGTGGATACCTCAAAAGACAGAATACATCTATTATGCAGAATTCCCTACAGAAATCTTAGAAATCTTATATGCATTGATTGCTAGTTAGCATTAGAAAGACTTTTGCAAGTTGACTTTACCAAAGCAGCAACTATTTGCATTAGCAAACAGGCAACATCAGCCAGCTGATAAGAATACAGTGGAGTAATGCAATTAATACAGCTATGTCTGTTAATTAGTGTTTGCTGACTGTCAAAAGAAGATACTGTTAGGAGACAAACTTATTTTCCTGATTAAAGAGTAGGGCCCATCTTGTTGAATTGAGCTGGACCCACTTTTGATCTAATTAAAGCTAGCAGAGTACTGTATGCTGGAAACTTATGCCACTCTGACATAACATTTGCATATTCATAAGTGAGATAGATTGATATTTTGCAATTAACATGGGCCAATGAGAATAAAGCCTAATTAGTAAACATGCTCTCTTTATTAACTTTCAGGTCAGGCCTTTGTCGTAGTATAAAGTAATAATGGAACAGGAAGTCCTTTTCAAAAAAGGACCTTATGTCATGTATGGTTCATTCCTTTCTCACTCAGGCTCCATCTACGTGCTACTCTACTACTGCTGACAACCACTTAGTTCATGACTGGGATGGTGCTAAGGAAAAGGAAATGTATGAGAGTGAAGAAGGAATATGAGGTCAAAATACAAGTGGAAATGACTCAGCTATAGACAAGTTCATTAAATTTGCTTTTTTTCTGATTTGAGTTTGCTTATTTCAAGTCAAATCTTCGGGTTTGGAATGTTCTCCCAGATCCTCAAATGACAAAAATGAGATTATAAATAAAAGATGCAATGTATATGCCAGAAGCTGGAGTATGGAAAGAGGGATAGGGGGAAGAGGTTAAGGAGCTTGCACAGCTCTGCAAAACATAGAGATTGTTATATTTATATATAAATTATATTTTTATATATAAAAAATAATTTTAAAGATCAGATTATAGAATAATTATCTGCTCAGAATGAGCTGGCAAAATACTTCATAAGCAAAATTTAGCTCTGCACAGAGCGCACTACACATTTTCCAGAAGTCTCACATTCCTAACTAGTGTCCTCATTATGATTAAGTAAAATTAATTCTGTATGTCAGTGTTTACAAATTCACTGATTCTAGCCTTCATTTTTTTCTCTATTTAAAATACACAAGGATAAGGCATTTAACTAGATGTAACACATCAGAAAATATCTCACAAACAAATATTACACAGTATAAACTCCCATTAACTAATAATGTAGTTGACATTGATTGAAAGTGATTAACTCTAGTGCTCTTTTTCATGTTGTTAGTTAAAATAAATACCAGTCTATAAGGGGAAAAGTTGGCATCTTCTCATTTTGCAAATGGAATGAGCAAAGCTGGATTCTTCCTCATATTGAGTTAAACTAAAGGATTAGTAGATGCATTAGGGAGACAGAGGAATCCAGGTAAAGCAATAATAGTCAATGAGGCAGTCTCTATCATTCACCTTTCCTACTTAAAAGAGGTTAGTTACCTAATGATAAAATTTCATGATCAATTTGGAATGTGTAATTAAATCTGATTGCAAACCTACTGCTATTTCTCTCTTCTTCAGAGGTCAGCACAGCAGTATAATTCCTGACCCCTGTCCATGAGCATTTTCTTACAACGGGCACCAAATATTGTTTTGGAGGAGATATCTCTTTTCCCTAGCCTTCAGTCAGCAGCTTGCTTCTGTGTGAGAGCTGATCATACAGATTCCCACCCCTGAACGTCAGTCATGACAGGAGCCCAGACCCCCATCACAGCTGCCCCGCTGGGAGTTTGGTGCTGGCTGTGCTGGTCTTTCACCACTTCTCTGTCTACAGGGGGCTGGTCATGAGCGTGCCTAAATATGGGGACCCACCTTAGTGACGTGCTGTCAGTGCTCCCACAAGGGGCAGTGAGGCATTTCTTGGAGTGCTTGCAGTATCAGTAGGTGCAATGCATCCACAGGGTGCCATATAGCTGTAATCCTTAGGCTGTGGTCAGAGCCCAAGTCCAGCTCCACCAACCCTCTTCCCATTTACAAGTTTCCTCCTTCCCCCTTCACCTTCTCACTGCCAGATGTGCCTATCAGTAAGACAAATTTAGGACTGCTGTGTTCCCAAAATTCCTGAGAGAGGGCAATAATCTTGTTTGCTTTTGTCTTCAGAGCAGGATACCAGCAGTGATGACTGGACAGGTGATGCATCAGACCTCCTTTGCAGCACAGGAGTTTCCCAAACAGCTTTCTCCTTTTTTCACCATTTCTGCAGCAAAGCTTCTCTTTTTTGACCCAGCTGCAGGGATGGAGGAACCAGGTATGTACTGTAGATGTCCAGTCTTCCTTCTGCCTCCTGCTACCCTTGTGCCTGCAGTGCTGATGCTGCCTGCAGGAGCTCCTACTCCTGTAACTGTGGTTCTACCCATTCCCTTGCTGGCTTTTGTCAAAGAAAAAGAAAAACTTCTGCACTGGCAGGAACCAAAAAAATGTCCTGAATATTGTTTGCAGTCAGGAGAAATTTATTATGACAGGACCACAAGAGCAGAAAATGAGGATGCTTCATGAAAAAAAAAAAAAGGTAGCGTATGATGAACTGTAAGTAGTAAAGTTAAGGCAAATAGTGATTATCTGCATAATGGCACTGTTTCAAAGGCTGGAAGGAGGATATCCTACACTCTGGAAAGCATAGAGTTAGCTACAGGTAAGATAAGATGGAATCTTATGAGGCTGAAAACAAAATTTATGACAACTTCCTGGAACAGTCCTCTAAAGAGAAGCTGACCTGGAAACTTAGCTCAGTCTGAACTCTTAAAGAAAGTGGCCTACTCTTTGGAGGAGTGCAGTTGGGTGTGTTTATCTCAGACCTTGCATGAAGCTAAGAGGAAGAACATCTGACTTGTGGATGATGATAGGCTTTAGGTATGAACAAGGCATCTGATTGTTCTGCCTTGGCAATATTGAGGCACTTGCGAGAAATGTAATTGTGAAAAATGGCAGAGACTGTGTTTTCTAGTATTTCCAATGTCAGATAATATCTCAAACGAGATTTTCAGAGATGTAAGTTTAAGTGTACTTTAAATACCCAAGTCGTTTTCTGTGGCTAGCAGTTAGGTTTTAAGGCAATTTATTTAAAAGTCTTTCTTTTATTACCAAGCCCTACATCTTCCAGGCACCCATCTGAAAAATCACAGTTTGAAGCCTAAATCATTTACTATAGCCACTATTCTTTCAAAATGTCTTAGGCCCTCAGATGAATGGCTCAGTGTTAAAACTTGATAAATTCAGATTAGTGAGGAATTATAATTATCTAATATCAAAAGCATTTGACCACTGGAAGAACTTATTAAGAACTGCTTTTAATTCACCATCTCAAGTAGCTTTTGATTCAAGATTAGATTTTCAGAAAAGGAAATGCTGTAGTTCAAACAAGTATTAAATATAAGAAATCAGTATTGTCTGTACTCTTGTTATATCACAGCTCAGATTAGCTGCCCACTATAGTCTGCCCTGAAACCTGAAAGTTAATCACTGACTTAACATAACCTTAAATTGGAGGGGGAAAATGGCATTGATCTCTACTGGCTAAAACAAAACAAAAGAAAAGAAAATGAACAAAAAATATTTCAACAGGCCTTCCACGATCCCACAATCATCTTCATGAGGTGATTGAGAAAGAAGAATATTCTGCTGTGTAACTGTGGCCTTAACAGCACTAGCCTGGCCCAGAACAAGGAAATGAGCAGTGGTACAGGTAAGCTGGCTGGCAATGGCAAGTAGAAGGGAGCACAGAGGAAAAGGTACTAAGTGAAAATACAGGGATAACAAAGATGATCTGTCAGGTCATCTGTCCTGTTTCAAATGCAAAATAACATAGGAGCTGGGGAGGAGACTGCAGCTCCCACAGTTTCCCAATCCTTCTTGAAATGTCTCATTTTCTCCAGAGGATGAAAGTAATTTTGTTCCTCCTCCTCAGAAAAGATCTAAAAAATGCAGGCTCCTAATGCCCCTTGAGCACTGATGTTTCATTCTGAATAGAAAAAGTCAAATTAAAAAAAAAAAAAAATGAAATAGCGTCTCTCTTTCCAGACTCTCCTGGGCATGATGACAAGGGTGAAGTCTCTCAGCAAACACGAAGTATCACAAGACAAAAGTGCTGAGTAGGAAACAAGTGGGACTGCACAAAGATGTTAACATGTCTGAAAATCATGTCCTTGTAGACTACAGAGATGTTAAAGACTGCCTGAATATCCTAGTTTCTACAGCAATTATGAAGTTACTTTTCTATATCTTCATGAAAACAAAACTTCTGTGAAATTCATTTTCTTATATGACTTGATCCATCCCCTCAAGGACTGCAGAGACCTATAGTGGAGAATGAAACTTTTTCTTCAACACCTCCTCCAGTATACTCCTGAGTAAGGATTCCGATACCAACACTGTAACCTACAGTTTCATTTATAAAAAATCCCAGTTTTTTAAGGATCTGTTGTGCTGCCATTTTGAGGGGGGCACTTCTACTGCTTCTTTTACAGTGAGAAGGCCCTAGATCTTTGACTTCTTTCACAGTTCTTTCAAATTGTGGATTCTGATCCTACTTATTTCATCAAAAGAAAAATGAAGGGCATTAGGTGCATTTCTACTGTGCTACAGTATTCATCTTGCATGAAAAGACAAAGCAAAATGGCTGCCTTGAATGCTGCACTCTGAATTATTCAAATGCTTTTTCTTTCTCTTTTCATAGTTTGATGGTGCCTGAATCAACTTAAACAAATCAAAGTGGGTAACAAATTGATAGAATTTCCCATCAGTCTTGCAGAAAATCTCATTCAAAATAGCTGCAGGTTTACCAGTCCATCACACTATGAAGACTTCTAGGGTGATGGGTCTGATGCCAGTGAGTCACCACACTTTTGTGCTGGGGCTCCCTGCACTTCAGGGCTAGAGTTGCTATTTTATTGCACAAGGGTGTTTCAGATAAAGCTGTGGTCAGCGAGATGTCCTTGTTCAGGATGGCAATAATCACATGTATTAGTAGAATGCAGCAGCATATCTTTACCACTCTTGTGAATGTAACACTTTTTTATGTAAGATATTTGACATCCTGATAGTGTGTTATATGCCAAAACTCTTTGTCAGAACCTAATTACTATGTGAGTTTTGATAATGATATAAGCATGAATGGAATCTTATAAGTGCAGAATGTTCAGTTTGCACTTGCCATGCTATAGAATATTCTAAGTATGTGTGTGTAGGGTATAGTATGTATAAGGATCTTACATTTTTTAAAAGCTTGCCAAAAAAAGGATGCAAAAATAAAATATGGACAGGTGGAAATTTCCATGCCTACCAAGTGCTCATCACCTGCTTATGGATCAGAGATTCTTGGGAAGAACAGCCAGCTGCCCTAACCTGCTGAAGACAAATCCAGGTATCAGAGAGTTAAAACACTTGCTCATTGGTTTTCTCAGCTCCTATTTTAATTTGCTCGCTTTTTTTTGGACAGCTCTGTGAAGGCAGTCTGGTTCGCTGCTTCACCATACTAATGAGACTCATCCATCTGCCTCTGTCATTGCCAGGCTCTCTTTTCTGCTGGAAGTCAGAGATGAACGCTCAGGACAGGTCCTTTCTAGGCTGCAGTACTTAATCATTTCTAAACACGCTAGATGGCCTCAGGCAGTGAAGGCAACAAGCATTTAACCCAGGCTTGGCAGCTCAGGCTTCCACATAGGCTGGCTCTAAGCCCTGATAATGAAAAGTAGCTGTGCTTTTACTCTCCACTTAACCAGATGCTCTTTGCTTCTTGGGGCAAAAGGTTAAATAGATATAAGAACCCATGCTAGTTTCGAAGCCTTTTATTAGCAGTCCTTATAGAAGTGAAGTAGAGCATTCTGCTCCCCTGACTACGTCTCTCTCAGCATCTTGTATTTAGGACCCTGTCCACTAACTAGAGGAATGTAACCTCCTCACCCAAAGCTCATTTCTTGTTCAAGTAACAATAAATAGAACCTAAAGCACACTTTGCCACTTAATTATTTAATGCTCTATTTTCATAGTAAGAATGGATGAAGGAGACATTACTAGTTTTGTTTAACAGTGGCAACACCTTATATTAACAGTGCAGATAAAGCACTTTTTCCACTGTGACTGGGACAACTGATTTATTTTTCCACTCCATCTACTGCTCCATATGTCTCTGGAATCTGCCTTTTTCCCAGAGCTCATGTTAGTATAAAGCAATTGTCTGGGATGTGTAAGAATTAAGTATCCCATCATTCAGGCTAGACATGCAATTAGAAGAGTTGCACTAATTTCCACTGCTGAGACCCTGTCACTTTAATTTATCCTTACTTTCCTGCATTTAGGTCTTCTCTGGTTTGAGGCCAAGGGTTTTATACAGTTTGAGGCAGTGGTTCTGTAGTGCCAGGGGTGGAGGGGAGAAGAAGTTGGTGGATGTGGGTGGGAGGGGGAAAAGAGTGGACAAGGGGAAGTGTTAAGGGCAAGAGAAGAATAAGAACTGGCTGAAAAGAACAAAACTGACATGTACACACTTAAGAGATCTAAGGCATGTGCCAAATGAAGATGTGTGGAGCAGCTGCAAAGGAAAATAAAGCTTTCAGAGAGGCGGTCTTTATTGAATTGCAGCACTGGGCATGTGTCTCACCCCAGATTATTTTCTTTTTTATGTAGATGTTTGGCATTGAATTTCAGCACCAGGGCTGGGTTCAAATGGCTCAGCTGAGAGCGCTGCCAAATCTGCCCTCTGCTCTGCTCCAGGTTTCCCCCCGTTCCTTCCCAAGAGCAGGAACATCAGCTTCGGCTCAGGTACCATCTCCCTACTCCTGCTGGCTCCCACGCTCAGCTGGCAGAAGCCCTTAAAATGACATAAATCTGCCAGTGCACCACCGAGCTCCTTGCATAAAAGTCCAGGATGGCCTCAGACAAGAGTCTTTTTCTACATCTAGTCTTCATTTGCACAACGTTCCTGCCAAAGTCAGGATGAAAATTTTTCTAGATCTGACTGGTAAAGCCTGGAAAAACCCTTCAAATTTTCCAAGCTTTCATGCAATGGAAGTTCTCATTACATATCTCTGTAGAAAACACTGAATCACTTTCTAATTAGGAAAAGTTTTGTATCAAGTTGTGTATATGGAACTGTCTGGGTTGATTTGTATGTGTGTGTCAGTCCAGCAGAAGGAAATATGCAGAAAATAATTGTTAATATTGGATGATGGAGAAATACAGTGATACAGTACATAGTTCTCTTGCTCCATTGTTTTTCAAACAATTATTTAAAAGTAATAATACAATACACTTCAGTAAATTTAAGGAAAAGTATAAAAAAACTGATAAAACCACATCTACACTCATTAAGTCTTTTTAGTAGGGTAAAGAAAATAAAGCTGTCGTTCTGGACTTGCATCTCAGTGATGACATATTTGCAATTTGTTTTCCTGGTTTTTTACCACTGGGGATTATAGGACACTACTAGGAATACTTGTTACTAATAAAGAGTTGAAAGGGACTAAATAATGATGATAAATTATTATTATAACTTAATTAAGTCAGTCACTTCCTGTAATAATAGCCAACCACTGAGATGGGTCTCATGCAAGGACAAAATCAGACATGTCAAGGAAGAAGCTCAGATGAAATCTAAATGGATCCTGGATTTGTACTGTAGATTTTAGAAATTTAGTTCCATATTCTTAAACATATTTGGTAAAATGGAAGGGGAATTGGGCAACAATTGGCCTTTGAAGCTCTCAGAGTTTGTGAGGAGCCTGACAATTAAATTGTTCACTGTCAGTATAGTTTTACACATTTTTAAATGCTAAGAAAAAAAATTTCATACTGCCCGTGTGCATATCAACTGGAGTTGAACGTTACATTATTATTAATTGGGTTTATACACTTGTATCTGGAGACCTGCCAAGAACAAGACCCTGCTGGCTGGGCCCCATACAAACACAATGACACTTTCTAGCTTGAGAGTTAAAACTCTATGGGCAAAATAGAGTAAGGACAAGGGAACAGAAATGGATGAGGTAATCAAAGTGAATGTAATGATGGCTTGAAAACACTGCAGGAACATTGCAGTCTTACAGAGATTTTCTATCTCAACCTTTGCACTAAGATGCAACCAGGGCAACCGAGATCTCTCACCGTATGTGCATGGCTGATTTCCATTAACCATTTGTGTTTGTGGAGAGCAGAGAGGGAAGGGATGAAAAGCAATTCAAACTAAAGTCTAGAAACATTAAGGGGGGGAGAAGGTGGATGTAGGACCAAGAAGGTAATTTCCAGTATCTTTCCTCAACCCTGTCTTCACCAAGGTTTGCTACCCCTCCCACACTCACCCCCTTTCTAACTTTTATGTTTCCTCCATCGTGGGCATGATGAAGAGACCTGCCTCTGCCCAAGCCTCGCGCAGGTTCCTCACCATGTGTTGCAAAGCCTGCCTGGGTCTTCTAATGACAGAAAGAGACTGGTGACTGTTCTCAAAACAGAAGTCCTCAACCAGTTTGTTCTCACCCTGTTGGAATACCAGACCCTGACCATAGTGATTTAGGCTATATTTTGTTGGATAGTGTGTGTGAAAGTTATGCTGGACACTGTGAATATCTTACTGAAGTCAGATTTGTGTTTTGATGGGCTGTAAGTAATAGCAAGTCTCCTTCTCTCTCTGTCTTCCTGTGGAGATTGTCATTTAAAGGACCTCAGCTGATCCCATCTGTCATACCAGAGATCAGCAGGAGAGTGCAATTCTAATGCAGCCAAATCTTTTTTTATAGAGGCCATTTTTGTAAATACTCAGTGAAAATAAAATCCAAGCCTCAGATAAGGTAGACCTGCAAACTCAGTATTCTCAAGATGCCTCCACAAAATATTTAAGGAATATGTGAACTGGGTTCATGGTCTGTTCTCCTGTATGTTCCATGCTTGCTGCTTGTGTTGACAAGAGCGAAATGAGAATGTCTGCAGACACAAATAAGCAGTATTAGCAGGGCAATTGTTCAAAGTATGCTTATTCTTCCAAAGGCATTTGCATAATAATAAAGGAAGAAAGGTATATAAGGTAAACTATAAATCAGCAAAATTGTTTCTAAAACTGAGTGCTTTTCAAAGTTTTCCAAGAGGCAGTGGGAGCTCTTTGAAATCAATGAGGTAGTGAAGTAGCAGAAAAACAGAAGAGAAAAAAGAAAAAGGATTAATGTAGTGCTGATAAATGCCCCCTTGTCCCGGGGTTACAGCATTTACCTGGAGCTTGGGTGACCCTGGTTTGCATCAATGCACTATTAGAGTTTCCCTATGGGAATTTTGGACAAGTAAAATTTTGTGCCTTTTTGTGCCTCATCTTATCTATAAAGCAAGAACTGCAGTATTATCCTAATTCTGGGAGATGTAATCAAGGTTTTAGAGAAATGCAGAACAAGTTCCCCAGAGATCCTGTAGTTTTAGTAAATGAAGTGACAGCGTCCCTCCATTTCAATAGGACTTGTTACTATGTAGTAAATTCTACTATGTACTAAATTCTACTACTAGTCCCTATCTAGAAGGGAAAACTCAGTAGGAACTAGAAAGAATAAATCAGGAACATTTGTTCTGGGACCCATGACACTGCTCAGTGGTCCTTTGTCATGACAGCACATGAGCATATATATATATATATATATGTATGTATATATGTATATGTATATAAAATAAGCTCCTCCATGCCCAGATCTGATGATGGAGACATTTAAAAGTTCCTAACATAAAAAGATGGTATTCGAAAATCCAGTTACCAAAAATAAATTTACAAAGATCAAAAACTTTGCATTCACTGAACACAGTTCTCTGTATAATGCATAATATTTCAAAAGTGCTCAAATTGCAGCACATACTTAAATTTTGGTAATAAAACATTAAAGTTACATTTTCAGTCAGATGTTTCCATGATAAGCTGTCTTGCACTGAAAGTAAGAATATAATAATATAATGGAGGGAATTAGCAAAATTATCTGTGTCTTCCTGGTCCTGGCCCTGAAACCAATACCACTGTTGGCATCTGGAGGCTGCACCTGTCATGAGTTATGGCCCTTGTTTTTACAGGAAGGATAAAACTGGTATTTCAGTGCCATCCATCATATGTAATAAACTCTCCGCCTTAGTATAAATGCATTTATATGCCACTATAGGAAACGAGTACAGGAAATACAAGCAGTCAACTGTATATGTTAGACACACTTTTTGTAATACTTTCTGTTGCTAACAAAATAAGTCACTAGCTCTCTTCCATGGGTAGTTTGGCAGAGCTGAAATCGCAGGCTTTGTGTCATGAATAAGCACAGTACCCTCTTTGCCCTTTAAATCTCATAACAAGGTTAGAGCTTCAGCTATTGTATGGGCTCTGAATTGCCTGGCCAGAATGTGAACCCAGGGTTCATGCTATCCCAAAATACTCGGTCATACACCCAAATGCGTTCTGCTCATGGGGGCTGTCAAGATGTCTGTGTGAGATAAATGTGTTATTTTCTGAAAATTGTTATTTTCTTATGAATTATAGTGCTGATGAGTGGTGGAGCACAGGAGGCAGCAGGGCCCCCTGGGCTGTATTTGACTTTTTTGCTCTTCCAACAGCCCACCCTACCTGCTGGAGCTCATTTTCATGCCAGCATTTTGGCCCACCACCTCTCCGCCTCTATAGAACTTTTGCTACAAGTAGATAACGAAGATTAAGTTACCTTCCCAGCTAGCTTCTAGGATGAAACTCCATCCATTGTCAAGCTTCACCTTCCTAATGTAGTGAAATAAGCTTGCCCAGTGACTTTCCCTCCATGAGAGATTACTGCACTCCCCAGATATGGGTCCATCCAGACGGGAAGAACATCTGAATTCTGGCGAGAACCTGTTACTGTGTTTCTGGCCATGATGGCCAATTACTCTGGAGAAGTTGGTTTGAAGGTTTAATCATCAGGTTTCAAATAATTAAACACCCCAGAAATGTATTTTCAAATGATAGCAGAGTTGTATTTGCCTTCCAGTTATAAGTGTCAGTAATCAGTAGTGCCATTAATTCTTTTGAATAGTCTGAATAATTTCTGTGTCAGTAATAGGGAGTAACATGAATGCTGTAGTCAAGGATTTTAAAGCCAGAAGAAGGCCATGACTAAAAAAATAAACTTTTTGGTTTATCTAGTTCCTCTGAAATTAAGCGAATTATACAACATGCTAAGTCATTTAAAGCACTGTATAACTTAACAGTAACTGTGCCAAACTTGGTTGTGCCAGAGGGGTTGGACTAGAGGATCTCCAGAGGTTTTTTCCAACCATAACAATTCTGTGATTCTGTGAATAGAAAATAACAACACTACAGAAGGAGAAGGTGGTTTTTTTCTGATTCATGCATATTATATTAATTCTGTGGGTTCAAATAGTGGACAGTGAAGAATAGCTACTTTAAAATCTGGGTTAATGTTTTCGCAGTGTAAACTTTTTACCAAAATAGCTTGAATATCTAGGAATCCTTATACAAAAAAAGTAATGCCCAGTAATATTGTATCATTTCCTCTTTTCTGTACTATAGACCAATTGAAAAAAATAAATAAATAAATGAACAAGCAAGAGAACAGCAGTGCGTTTGCTAATATGACTTTTCTCATTTTCAGGGACTTTGCAACAAACATGAATCTTAGGTTCTTCATTCATTAGGCCAGAAACACTGTACAGTTTAACTTTTCTAACACTTTTCTAATTGTTGTTTGTAGGAAGGCTTTTTTTCTGTTGTTGTTTTAGCCTTTCCTCTGTTATTAGGAGGGACGATATATATCATTTTTACTGCAAAGTGGCAGGCAAACCAGGATATTCAAATTAACAAACCTGCATGCTTTACAGCTTTTGCCCTCTTGAAATCAGATCTGAAAAATATAGGACCTAAATATCAATACTGTAAGGTTTTGGTTTTATATCAGGCATAAATCTTAACAACCCACACTTAACAATGAAATCAGATTTTAACTTAATCTTTGGCAGGCTGAGAATTAAACCAGCACATACTCAGTTTTGTCTCCCAGGCGGCTCCTTGAAAAAGGCACTGTCTGTGCCAGCAAGCTTAAAGGTTTTATAGTTTGTGAAAAGCAGATCCAGCACTGCTTAGGTGGGCCATAGGCTCCCAAAAGACAAAGAACTGAGTCTTGCACTCCCCAGCTCTCTTCTGCTTAAATAAAGTTGCTAGTTGCCTAATGAATGTTAGCTGTAATACTCCCTGTGGTCAGTGGGGCTGTTGTTTAATGAATTGCTTAATGTGCTTGATTACTGTTACTATGTGGAATGAGGGAAATAGCCAGAGAGATTTGAAGGACCCACTGGAGAATACGATGAAAATGAATTGGATCAATAAGAAGTTTTTGCTCATCTCTGAACAACGCATTATGTGCTTTATTGTTGGAGTTAGGGATAATGTAATTTTGTGGCTTGTTGTTGTTCTTTTTATAATTCAGAAATATAAATCTCATTTGACATTGGGTTTTAGGGCTGGCCTTCCTGGAGTTATAAATGTTCCCCTGACTCCAGTCCTGGTTACTCACATAGACAGATAAATTAATTAGGAAAACTTTTATGCCAATTACTTTATGCCCTTGGCTTTCATATGTTTCTGAGGAGCGGCAGCTAATTAAAGATATGATTCATAATTACTGGTCGATCGAGTAGTTGAGTAATGGAATCAGGAACTGTTCCAAAAAAATTATCCATCACATCATTACTAATTGTTACATAATACATAAGGATGTAGAATTCAAATAAAAAATTACTCACATTTGAAGGATTCATTCAATTAGTGGGTTTGGGATATTTTTTATAACAATTATAAACACGAGATAGTTCTCACATTTTTAAAGATCACAGAGGTTTTATAAATATTTATAATTAAATAGGAGCATAATTTCCAGCAAGTAAAGGACTCAAGGGCCTAGCTGGAAGAGTGGGTTAGTAGTTAGTGAATTTACGGAAGCTGGAAATCAAATCTTTGGGTCAAATTAGGGCTCAAACGAAATGAGTATGATGGTGTCTTCCTAGTCCTGCCGCAAAACTGCTCTAGTTTGGCAAGCATTGCAGGCTAATTTCTTGAGAATAGAAGAGCTGTTACAAGTTATAACTTGGCACTGAACAACGCACAGAAATTTGCACAGAATTTGTCAACACTCATTTTTCACAGTCAGCTTTTGCTGTCCCAGCAAGAAGATCATAACAGATACCACAACCTGGTAAAACTGGTGGAATAGTGAAAAAAAAATTCCTTCCTTGCTAAGTTTGCAGATGTTCTGTGTTATCACAGTTTATGAGCAGTCATGACACTTCATCAATAAAATATGTCTGGAAAACTTAAGTATGGGTTCATTCAGTAATTCAGATACCCCACAGGTAAGCATGGGAAATTTTTTGATTCAGTTTTCTACTGGTTCCTTAAAGCCTAAAGCAATAATGTGATGAAGTTCTTTATGTATATCTATATGGGCTAAGCCTTCAGAATAACCCCTAACCATAAAAAAGCAGGGCCAGCAATATTTGGAGTATGAGCCTTCACAAAAGATGTGAAGATGTCCCAGCTAGAAGTTCAGAAGTTACCAAGAGAGCACCTCAAGAACCCAGAAGAATTTTGTCTGACTCAATATTTGTTTGAACTTCCTGGAGGGCCTGACCCTGCACATTCTTCATCTCCTTCACTTACTTAAGTAACTCAGATCTACAGTATTAGCTTTTTCACCTACTCTGCAATGTTTTTTCTAGTACACTTGGTTGGTTGTATATGATTAACTTAACCTACCACTCATTAGACACATGGCATATGGTTTGGAGGAGGATTAATAAATGTTTTGCTGTATCTCAACAAGAGAGAGAAAATGAATGAAAACAAACTTCCACTTCTGCTTGCAGCTTTAAAAGGCTATTTAGCTGCCATCCATCTGCAGGTACCATGTGCTGCCCTCCTGAATATCACCAGGGAACAAAAGAGAATTCAATTAACCATTCTGTATTCTAATTGATTTGGATTCCTGATATCTACAGCAGCTTGTAGGAGAACCCAGCTGATGGATGGATAAGAGCATTCACCAGAAGAATGTCTCAAAGACCTCAAAGTCCACAGCAGTAAGACAGACAGAAGAGAGACAATGGAGAGATGGACCAGCAGAAAGCAATTGGTCCCTTCTGAGAGTCAACAGTGAAAACAAGTCTCCTGATGTACCCATCAGTTTAGGGGTGTCTGATGAAACTTCCTCTTACCCTGTAAAAATGTTCCAGGGAATACAGATGCTTCTTTATTATTTTCTTTAAAAAGCCCTTTTCTAGTAGTGCTACATCTTTTAAAACTCTGGTTTTTTATTTCAGGAGCCAGTATCTCCTGATGAAGTGAATAGAAAGGATTTTTCCACTGCACCAGGTCAGCTGAGCACGTGGGGGAGAGGAAGGTGACAAAGTGATACATAGAAGTCTGCAGGGGTGTTAAGGATTGCAGCTGTAGAACTAAATGCTTTTAAAACTTCAAAGTTAAGATCCTAGGGAATAATAAAGTGCAAAAAACAAGTAATATACAATCATGATATTATATTAGATGGGAAATCAATACTGAACCTGGTAGTCTTATTACAGTGTGTTTCTGTCATGACAGTTAGTCAGAAATAGCTTTTTGGGATTAATGGTGCCAACCTCTGACCTGTCAACATCCTTATCAAACACCTGCCTGGCAGAGGCACAGATGCTCCTCATCTGCAACAGCATCACACCATGAAAGGGCTGTGTCTACAAACTAAATGAGGAAAGACATTCACAGCTCTAGAAAAACCCCAACCCCAACAGAGCATAAGCTTAAATCACAAAATCCATTGAAAAGAAAAATAAAATAAAAAGAGCACTTTGAAATTAATTAAAGCTAATTTCTCTGCAGAAGTTTTATTTTTAAACTTTTAAGCTGCTACGCTGCTTGTTTATGAAACAGTATAAATGTATTTGCATAAATGGAGCAGGATGAGGAAAGATATTTGAGTTTGATATGGTTAGTGGGTTTTATGGAAGTTTAATTTTTTCTAATTTTAACATTAGAATTAGATGTTTCAGTTGTCTGGATGTTTGTCTAGAGCTAAAAACACTATGGACATATATCAGACCATCTCAATGTGAAGCAGGGCACAAGAGCTGTCAATTCCAAGTATCTTTGGGGCAAAGTCCTCTGTTGCTTTCTGAGGGATTTTCTTTCATTTTTTTTAAGAGAAGTCTTATTGTCTATTTTAAGACACTATAGCCTGTATCTTAGAAAAAACTTTTATCTAGATTGCTCAGTGTGCATATTGTACCTTGTGACTTTAAAAGAGAAATAAAGGTTATTTTCATACTAGTTTTTTAATTATTGTACAAAATCATTTAAAGCAATTGAAAATGAGCAGTTTTGATTTAATGTTGAAAAATTACATAGACTTACTCTCTTTATGAAAATAGCCTTATAGCTCTTGGTGAAATGGAGATTTTCATACTTGGGGTAAAGTCATCATACCAATGGTAAATGCTGCCATATAGCAAATTCCCCTATATGTTATATATTTAATATGAATACATGAAAATACAGGCTTAAACTAAAAAAAAATCAAAAACCCTTCAGCCATGTTTAGTGCTTGAAAAGTCACATAACCAAGACTAATTAATCTCCTGTGGTTTATCAGATCGAATCAGTAGGAAATGGATTTTTCATAAATATTTGGGGTCACAATTCATTTTACTTTGATACATTTAAACATTTGATAACAAAAGTTATTTCAAAGTTAAAAACCTGAACTATTGTGAATGGTTGTCCATGGTCCATGAATGTCCATGGTCAAAATGGAAAGCTTTCTTTCTCTTTTGTTTTCTACGAATAAATGAAACCAACAATATAGACATATAGATAGGGGTTAATTCAGTTGCAACAGAAACATTTTCAGGCAACTTGAAGAACAGCTCATGGGCTTTAGTCTATGATATTTGGAAGGTGCTACATCTTCCCTGAATTATCCATAAGGATGGAGAGCTGCAAGAAGGCAAAAGGGAAGCAAGAAGAGAGTTGAGAGGCGGAACAGGGTGCATAATTTCTGCATTAGATAGAAATTTGCTACCTGCAACCAGTGCCAATTAGCAGCACCAAATAATCATGAAACAGTGAAGGCTGTCATTTCTGTCTCTGAAATACTTCAAACTTGAGAATCTTAGGCAGTAACTTTCAAGGCAAAGCAAATATTTGTCACTTCTTGGATTTCAGCTAATTATATGCTTTCACCGGGAAGGTGCTATTTATTCTGCATGCATGAACTTCTTTGTGGAATAAATATTATTTGCAAAAATGCAAGATAACATGGTTCATGCTTGTGTGTGCCAACTGTAATAGGCACTATTAAATGAGATGTACCCTCAGAGCACATTTCATCATTCCCACCTTTCTGATGTCAAAGGCAAATGTCTGATGCTGCAATGGATTCCAAATAATGTCCTAATGCACATAATATGCCACAAAACTTTCGCTACCAGAAACAGCAGTTGGGTTGTATCCCTACAACCAGTGAAATTCTGTAAGATTTTATGAAGTGCAAACATATTCTATGAAGAGAGGTAAGATCCATTAGATCCATTATCTAAAAAGTGGATTAAATTGCCGTAGTCTCAGGGCTTCACCAACTGGTGCAAATTGAGCTGAAAATCTACTATACAGCACACATTGCTGTGACCCTTTCAACCTCAGACTCTACTCTCGGAGCTGTCTCCTGAGCACAGGTAAGCATTAACACATAGCATTAAGGATACATGGAACAGTACTGCAAGGTCTCCCTGCCTCTGTCCTGACCCTCTGAGAGTCTTTCCTCCCTGTCTCAGTGTGGTCCCCAGGGTGACTGAGCTCCTGGCACCCAGGAAAGCGACAGTGCCAGAACACTGGTGAGTTCAACCAGCAGGACTTCTGCAGGGGCTGAGCAGAGGTGTGAAAGTTCTCTGAGGCAAGACAAGGTGAATGGCCATGGGATTCTTCGTAAGGAGAAATAAATGCCTGTTTATGACAGCTGTTCTCCAAAACCACCACACCTCAAGCATGAGCAGTGAGACAAGAGAGACATTCTTTTCCCGCCGCTTCCTTGTGCGTGTGATGAGAGCTGAGACACTCTCAGAGTTTGGGCTGGTGGTGGCATACAAGTAGGTCAGATCAATTCATGCTCCTTGCAGTAAAACAGACAGCCTAAATTATTAATATTATTTTTGAAAAATAAGGCGCTTGTTATCACATGATTCATGCTTGAAATTTTCCAAACGCTTAAAACGGAGTCTTCATGATTTACAAGTAAGAACAGATTATTAGTGTCTGAGAATTTAATTGACTGCCTCCTCTCGGCCGTTGACTTCAGCAGTAAATTTTTTTTCAGATACCTGCTCAAAATAGCAGCATCTGCCCCTTAAACAACCGGCACAATTCAAGGATGGGAAAGCGTCTTCCCATTCTCACAAAATAAAGCAAAATTTAAGGCTAAAAGCCTCAATCTTGTAAAACTGACACTGTTGGAAACAAATCACTGAACACCTTGAAATCTCTGAGGGGCAGAGAAAAATCAAAGCCAATTTCTAATATTTTTCTTTGTAAAACTGCTCTCATTCTAAAATGAAGAGGCATGTATAGTATTCAGGTTGAGGTGAAGGAGATGGGCAAGCATAAAAGAGTTTGTCTGCAGCATTGGGAGCCTGCAATGCCACACGGTGACTTTCTCTAATTTATTCAGCAGTGAATTGCAGTGAGATCTCCTCTCAGCCCTGTTTACACACATATGTTCTGATGTACAAGAGCCCTTCTCTCTCACATAAAAGCTGATGCACAGATGTATAGCGCACACACTGTACTTTCCAACTTGGCAACTGATAGCACATCTCAGCTCCACCATGGAAGTAATTCCCACATATGTATAATTATTTTTAATGAATTAAGTCCTTGAAGTGTGAGATCCATAAAGATATTTATAGTCTCCTTTGACACTTGAAGGTAAATATTTGCATTGTGCACTTCAAATTAGATGTGCAATGCCTGTTAAAAATAACGGAAGCTGGAAGTCTTGTCTGTCTAATGATTTCCTTCTTGATCATTGTGATAGTACAGAAAATACGGAGAGCAGGTGCTTGAGTCCTCCTCTGCTCCCCTGAGGATGGAAAGATCTGTCAGCAAAGTCACCCCTAGGGTGGATGAGAACATCGTTTCCAGAGAGGGAATCTGCTAAATAAAAGGTCCCCTTCCCTGGTGCTTCCTGAGTGATAACAGGCACTTTCAGTTCCCTCCACATCACTGTGATACAGACATTTTGTCACCTACAGCTATTCTATAAATTATGCTGAAACATTTCTCAGGTCTGCTGTCAGCAGGCAGGAAGACCACTGGTGTTGACACAGAGGAGAACACAGAGGTTCCGGGGTAGCTCTGTGCACTGAAGACAGCATGAGAATTAACTTTCTGTGTTAATGAAAGATGGGGAGCATGGGGGCAAGAGGGCTTCCTGAAGTCTCCCAGAGCACTGTGCAACCCTGCTTATCGCTGTGAATTAGCTAGTAAGCAGCTCCATGCCAGGAAGATAAGCTAACCAAGCTACGTAGAGCTCCTCACCAGGCTGCCTAGTGCTCTTCCCTTGCCTGAGCTCACCCCTGTGGGTCTGTCCCCATCACAGCAGAGTTGGCTGGGCAGTCCTTGCCCTCAGTCAGACCTCTCAGATTTGCACCTTCTTTGAAATTATTCAAAATTCCCTAAATTAATTGCAGAAATTGTGTTTGCTGATGGGGCCAAACTGTCCCACAATACTGGGAAGGGACAAGTGGGTTTTGTGGGTTGGTGTTTGAGCCTCATCTTTTACCCCAACAACCAAGAGATAAGCTGGAATAGAGAAAATTTGTCCCAATACAGCCCAAATCCACCTGAGTTGTTTGCTTATCACTGAGGCTGAAATATTTATCCCATTGAGGACCATCCAGCAATGCCTGATAAGATGGGGTTCCACCATCCTGCACTTAGTTCTTCCCAAGGAGCCCTTAGCTTTAGATATCATCATTCCTGCCCATGGCACAGAGGTTTGGGACCTGAGGATCTTTAAGGTCCATTCCAAGTCCTTAACATTCTATGATCATGGGCCTGTCTGAGATCTTAAAAGCCATTATGATCATCTCTGCAGCATGTTAGGACAACTTCATTGTCCATAAGTGTTACACCAAAGATAAAAGGGAAAAAAGGCATACATTTTTACAGCAACAAAAGTAATGTCTTACTGAATATATACTTTAAAAATTGAAACATCTGGTGCAGTGAAATTTCTGCTGACCAAAATTTGAGTCTTCTTGACCAAAACCAATAAAATAAACCAATGACTACCACTCCTTTATGTAATGCTTTTGAGTAAGCCATCATTCTACAGCCAGGGTATTCACTGATACTCAGGGATTCATTGGCAAGTGCCTGCTACAATATACACATGCCTACAATGCCTGCTATAATATCACCAATTCCCTACCAAAAAAAATAATAGAACCATATATAATGTAAAGAATGGCTCGGAGCCTTATTGTGAGTGACTCAGGAGGAGGGAGAGTTAAAGAAATGATGTGTCACTCACTCCTAAATGTTGCAGTTGTCTGGTCTGTCGCTCTGATGCACTGGCTTTGCAAGCCTTTAGTTACCTGGAAAATCCCATAAGAGCCTCCAGGGTGGGTGAAGAGGAGGGAGGAGGCTGGGGAAGGGAGAGTGAAAAGAAAGAAAGGAGGATTAAACTGAAGCACTCCTGTCAGTGCTACATTTCCCCTCCAGAGAAATCCTTATTGTGTACCAAGTATCACAAGTGTGTATTTTATTGAGGAGAGGGAGAAGGAACAATCAGAAACTCTGTCACATTGTATCACTGTGAAAAGTAGTGGTGGTTTTTTTAAAGGTAGGTATGTCTGGCTGGAGCAATTTCTCACTCCTTTTCAGGATCTTATATGTGGTTCAGGATGCTAAAAGAAAAAAAAGCCAAGCCACCTTCCTGCACACTGTGATGTGAAGGAGCAGAATATGCAGTGGCCTTTCTTTGACTATAGGTAGCCAAAAGATGCCACTAGTTAATTCACTCCTTGACATAGGTTTATATTAATGTCAGATTGCACAGAGACACCTGCTCAGGTCCAGTAGCTTCATGCCTGTACAGGGAGAAACACATTATTATTCACTCCCTCAGCCCTTCAGGCATTCCCTTCAGGGTGATTTATTTGGGAAACCCACAAACCTATCCAATAGATGAGGTTGGAGGAAAATCTTGGAAAGAATACTCACGTCTTGATTTTCTACCAGCAAAGGGCAAGACAAAAATGTGATCCCTTTTTAACTTGACCAATCCAGTTGCAGAGGAGTATGCTGGGTTAGTGAACAGGTAACATTACAAGAGAGTATTCCAAGACTTCATGCTTTAATAGTTGTCTTTTGTTTAACCAATTAGAAAGTGACTATTTTTATTTAAATTAGAGTCACTTTCTAATTGGTTAAATGAAAAGAGAAAGATTGGGCTCTACCAGTCATGGGTAATTGTGCCTTAGGTCTCACTTTGACAGTGGCTTTCTCTGAAAGCTGCACCCAAGTTATGACTGAGCAAGGGATACCATTTTGATAGATCTCAATCAGGAAATATCAGAACAAATTGGGATGGATTCTTCCATTGTGTCATTATCTTGCTCTTTTTCAAACAAGGAATATGATGCCTCCAATTTCACTGATTACTAGTTTCAGTGTCAGCCTTATCAAAGCAATGATAGGCTAAATACAAATGTCCTCCCAATGTTATTTTCCCAACAAAAGTTGTGCCTGACCTGTAGTTTTAGAGACAGTGTAGAAGAATAGATCATCTTTTTCTCTTGGCTCTACCTGGTTTTTAACTAGCTGCTTAATCTAATGTCACTGAGAGCTCTCATCCAAGGAGCTCTGCAAGACTAATACTGAGCATGTCACTGAGCTTTTTTTTTCCCTTGTGTCAGGATTAGAATTCACTTATGTTTAACTTACTCAGTTCTGTATGTCAGCAAAGCTGATCCCAGACTGAACACTAAACTTTCTGAAGATATGGTTGTCCACTTTAGGACAGAACAAAAACATTGTGCCTGACTGTGTCTGGCTCTGACAAAGCTCAATTGGCCTTTTTATGCCCTCCAGTAGCAAGGTTGGATTCTTGCAAATGTGCAGCCACTGTCAGAGCTGCATAATTGAAGGACTGACAGTTCTCAAGACTTCATTATTATTTTTTATTAGGGAATCTGTTGGCACTGACAGTTTTTTCTCATACTTTTCAAATACACTGGATACTGGCAGCTGAGGATTCTGCGTGACAGCTTGCATTGAAGCATCAGGGTATTTTTCATGTTGGTACAGAGAGAGAAAAACTGTCAACATGAACAAAAAACAGAGCTCAGAGATGGTTGTATATATCTAAGTTTATTTAAAACTTAGTGCTATTTTGATTTTTCATTCGCAAATTTTAATTATATGTGAGAAAAGGTTATCGTTAAAAATGTAAGCACTGAGAAGAATTTAATGCCTCTAAAAAAATACATAGTAAGAGCATAATCAGCAAGGGAAGAAGTTTCCTGATTCACAGCTAGTTTCTTTTATTTAGGTCACCACTAGAATGCCTTTATCCAAGCTTGTTTTTTCTAATGGTTCAGTACTGAACGATGCCAGATCGTGAATGGCCTTCTATATCCCTTCTTCATAAACAAGCCAGCAGAGCCTAGACAGATTGGTTTTAATGTTGATCTAAAGCAAACTCTTTAAGAATATATAGGGAAACTGTTATGGTTGTTTAAAGAGTGTATTTTAAAATGCAGGAAAGATTTTCCTTGACTTTGCTGTCATAAAGGATTGCGTTGAACATGACTAGCAACAAAACACTTGGCATACCGAGAGCAGGACTTTCAGATCCCAAACACCCAGCAAGGAGCAAATTGTGTTGAACACAGAAGCAGGAGATGTGGTTCCTTGGCAGACCTCATGAGCAGTGATGCCAAACTCTGAGCTGAATTACCAATGGGGAGTCAGTAAGTGTGAATAGCCCTAGATAGGGTTAGAGGTCTTCTTTTTTGAATGAACCATGAGAGAAAATAAGCAGTGCGTCTACAGTACTGCAGAGCTTTTATAAAATTGACTCTTCAGAGACACAGGTTGATTAATTAAACTCAGTAAAGTGGATGTGATTAAAAAACATACTGTCAAAGCAAGAGAAGAAAGATGATGAAGAAGAAAGATTTTTATGTAAGAAATCATTATTTGCATGAAATCATTTTGAGTTCATACAAAGGGTTTATTAGATGCACATCGTCCAAACTTATTGATGATTATAGATTTTCTGGATATGCCTCAAAAACAGCATTTTCACCCCTGCATAATTGCTTTTTTTTTCTCCCAACCAGTTTTTTAATTTTATTAGCTATATAATATATGTAATATATAATTTTATTGAGAAATTCTATAGTCACATCAATAAAAAAGTATTATAAATAAAGGAAAAATCGTCTGATAGTTCAATTAGTATTTAAATTGGCTGGAGTTTTGGAGTTCTGTTTCTTTCTCATTACTAATATTGTCAAATACGAAGAGGTCTTAAGAAGAGGATGTACATGTTTAAGGGGTGCATTACTCTCCTAATGGTACTGGGTAATGGTACTGAGGTGTCAGCCTACCCAAATAATATTTGTTTGCCCCGATGATGACTGCTTACTGCACATCATGACTGTCCCCTTGGTCTCCATGATGACAACCACAGAATTGGGTTCCAGGGCTATTTCCAAGTAAATATGGCCTTGCTTTCAGACCCACTGGAATCTCTTGCTCTTCATGTCTATTAACTATGAAAATAACTCTCTGCACAATAATTGCCTGTGTTCATTTCCAGTTCTTGGAACAAGTCCATGGACAGAAGGTGGCAGTGGGCTTGTATTTAAAAATCATTACAGCCTTTCAGGATTTTAGTTATCTTTTTGATGAGATGCTTGTTCTAGTGGATGGGGCAACGAATTGGCAGAGAGGAAATCTGTTCATCCCAACTATTCTGCTCTGTTCTGCAACAAGTTGTGAATCACCTCACAGCCCTGTTTCCATCTATTCTTCACTCTTCATCAGTTTTGTATGTGTTGGCTTTAAGATGTTGAGAGAAGTAAATATTTTTCTGCTTGCTTGTAGGCTGCTTGGAGCAGTTATCTTTTTCAGTTTCTCTAAGTGCTAATGAAACTGAAAATGAATTTATTTTTACAGCATGTAAAAATCATTAAGAAGGCAATTTAAAACTTTCCTTTGTTGTTCTTGCAGATTCATATCCAGTGATATAAAGACTCTACTGTGTACATGTTACCTTGAGCTCCAGTCCTGAAAACCGTATTCACTGTGAAACCAACAGGACTGGCCAAGGAAAGACAAGTTAAGCATATGTGTATGTATATGGGATAAGGTCTGTTTTTAAAGACTATTGTACTGGTGTTGCTGCACTTGTTTTTGTTTGGTAGAAGGATTTCGCATTTCCAGAAACCATAACAAAAAAAGGGCATTTTTAGTGAAGCAAAAACACTTTCTAGTTCCACAAGTCTTTCCAAGTTCTTCTAAAACTTTATATAAAATTTTACTGTACTTCATTTTGACAGTTTTGACAGAAAAATAAGACAGTTTTTGAAAAAATAACAGGAGACAACTTAATTGTACACTTAAGTATTGTAGAAGCCAATTCTTCTACGGAACAATAAAATGTATGCTGTACGTGTACTTTCAGAAGTGCTCAGCTGTGTGGCCAACAATCAGTGTGCAGATAATTGTTCGTCGGTGTACAGGGTCTCTCAGAGCTTGAGTTATGACCCACATATTCATTTTCAGCTCTGACACTCTGGAACTTTCTCTCGGGAGAGAGGCACCAGCATAATGGGATCCTGCATCCTGTCATGTGCCAGCCCCTGCAGTTGCCAGAGCAAGGGGATGTGTGGAATTTGAGGAGAGCGTGATGGAGAACGAGCCTGCAAGGGGAAGAGCCAAGCCAATGCACACGCAGAGATGCAAGAAGAGCAAGCTAACAGGAGCCGTGCAGGATGGCATCAGCTGCAGTTTGCAGACCCTAGATGGGGGGCATAGTTTGGACATATTTGGCAGATTAGAGATTAGCTTCTCATATGAATATGTACTAAATGGCATATTCCCCTTCTGCAAATTCACTCTGGTTTTATTCATAATTCCCTTACATGTATGTAGAGATGCATAGACAAGAGAAAGGTAAAGATTATAACAATAAATGTGATAAAGATAGATTATGAGGTGACTGTATGTATATATGATTGTTTTGTAATGTGTTTATACATATATATGCATAAAACAAAGTGATAGAAAATTATAGCATTCCTGTATTATGAGCAGATTAAAATGCATCCTTTTGCCAACAGGTCTCTCCAGAATAGTTGTGCAAACAGTGTATATCTCTCTGTCATGCAACTATGGGTAATTAACATATGCAAAACACCACAGTCCTGCTAGGAGCTACCCAGCCCTCCCCTGAAATTTAGGCTCTATTTATTTACAACAAAATAAAGTGGACCCTTCTGGAAAGAAACATGGCTTTGTGGCTGCACCAATGCTGTCGCACAGATGCTTTAAATCTTTTATATCTCCCAGACCTCCAGGGGCTGGTGTTGGATGGTATTGAGCCAGGGCCAATAAATAATTTATGCTAAGTAGCAATTTAGTTGTTTGGCTTGGGGTAAAGAAATCCAAGAAATTCATAAATAAAGTTCCCATTTTTGCTGTGTTCCCAAAGTTAATTTATGTTACTCTGCAATTAACTAACATAAAGGTGAAAAAATATGACAGGCCTTAGGTAGAAAATAAAGCTCATAAATCTGCTGTATCTTAACTAGTGGTGCTTTAGTGATAGTTGGTGCTTGCACTTGGTTTCCTGTTCATCTCATTCGCCTGTATTTGCCTGACCCAGAAAAATGTAGTAATTAATTTCTAATATTTCCCCTTTGAAATAAACAAGCAAACCCAACATTTTTTGCTTTGCTCTTTGAACTACTAGAATTTGGCAGGTCTATTTTTTCTGGCAAAATAGAAGTGGAAATGTATAATATGTGGATAAAGTCTGGTCATCAGATATTCCCCACATTCAATGGAGTATTCACTGAAATAAAAAAAAAAATCCACATATTCATTAATGTCTATATGTATACACACCTGTATATACAATGCATAGGATTTAATGCAATACCTGAATTCTTCCCCTTAACCTAAAGCAGATGTTTCCTGACAAAGACATGACTTTTCCTCAGCATCATTCATTATCCTATTGACACTGTGTGTACTGTTTAAAAGGGTATTCTTTCATATATGTAAGTGTGTGATGGTTGCATTCATCTCTATGTTGGGAAGAATAAAATCATATAAATATATGTTGTATCTGATGTACAAAATACAGAAGTTGGATAGACTGGAGGAATGAAAGGCAAAAGACTAGATTCAGATTGTTCCAGGATGAAAAGACTATGCATGTATTTTCTGCTTGGATATTTGCTGCAAGCTCTTAACCATAATATTTAGTGAAATATTGCAGTTTTTATTGCTGTGTTTAGAACTTTTGAACTGTCCCTCTTTCCAGTGAGGAAGAGTTATGGTAAAATAGGGCATCCCAATGATTTCATGGGTTTTGTTACTCACAAGAGGAATTCTGACCATGGGCACAAGGAGCTTATTTCAGGGAGGTTGTCTGT
Organism: Irena cyanogastra; assembly: GCA_013397155.1. Taxonomy (NCBI): domain Eukaryota; kingdom Metazoa; phylum Chordata; class Aves; order Passeriformes; family Irenidae; genus Irena; species Irena cyanogastra. The sequence goes on along the minus strand of VWZV01011736.1, from coordinate 983,985 downwards.
TACCTATTTCTACAGAAATAGATCTGACTATCCATAAATAGAGAAAAAAAATGAAACATGATTATGCAAGAGAGAACGACCGAGCCCTCTGCTTCTCTGCAGCACTGTGCAGCTACTGGTTTCCGTGAAACTACACTGATTCAAAGCAGTATAATGTCTCATATTTTCAATTTTAAGACTCAGCAACTATCAGTAGTCTGAACAACTGCATTCAATATCCTTCCTTTCAGGATGCAAAGAAAAGGAGGCTTCTTTCCTCCCCTCAGTTTCACTCCTGCAGAGTACAGTGTTGCAAACATCCCTCACCACAATCAATGTGTAACTTCAAGGGCTCTGTAAGCTTCAAGCCTGTTCAGAGGTGAAGTGGCACAGAAGAGTTCAGCCACAGATACTCAGTTATTTTCCTATTGTAAAACAAATATCTCTGACCATTTTCCAAAAGAAAAATGGTTTTGAAAGAGATTGCATTTGCTGTGATAATGGGAATATGCTTCACTATTCCCTATAATATCTGTTTTCTTTTTCTGGAGGTTTCTGCATGATGAAGATGAATTTAGCTCTTTATTTCCTGAGATAAAAAGAAAATTAGATGATTGATTTCTCTTTTAATTGCAATCCAGAATATCTTGCTTTCTGACTCTCACTTTTAATCATGTTCCAGGCAGTGCTCTCTATGTCAATGGCACAGAGGAGCTCTGGGGTGTTGCCACATGAGTGAGCATGACCCCTTTTCTCTCTTTGGCTGACTATGGACCACAGGTCCTGGGCCCAGGATGAACAGTGCTAAACTCTTCTTGAGTCTACTTTTTAGAAACAAATTTCAAATTTGCCAGATAAGAGTTTGGAAAAGACCATGTAATTTATTTAATAGAAGACAAGGTGTGAATCTACTCATTAAAATTCATAATGAGATGCATCTGGCATCTTAACACTTCTTACTATTCTGCAAATAGACTTTGTTAAAGGCCACTTTGCTCTTTCTAGCAGGACTACATGGCACAGATAAAGGGTTTTGAATTACAGAAATGAGAATACGTTTTCAAGTCTATTACCTCCAATTTCCAGTCATTAAATGATTCCATGGTAGAGTTTCTGTTTTAACTTTAGTGACCTCTAGCAGGGGCATCAAGTCAAAGCGACTCATGAAGAGGACTTTTAAGTTCCACATTTTCATATACATTTAGAAACAAATAGAGGAATGACTAAAAAGCAGTTCAGCCTGTTCCTCTCAGCCTGACTCAGACCAGATTTCAACCAAAATAATGTTTCCTCTAAATATGTAGTGGGAATACCTAAGGAGCATCATTCCATTCTTTTCTGAACAGGTGTCCTGGATACAGAGACAAGGGGGTAGAGCTGTCAGCTCTGTGTAGTCAAATACTATTTTATGTCATAGCCAGGGCATGGTTTCAGCATGGTTTGCAGTATGGTTTGCAGCATGGTTTCATGTGGCCAGAACCAGAAGGGAGCCCATTTTGTCTGGCTCACTCAGGCAAAGGGACTGGCGGACCCTGGCACCTCTCTCATTTATTGTCCCTCCCTTGCTGGCAGGGAGAAATGGGGTGGCTTATTTGGAGTTTAGTTCCCCATTGGTTGTCAAAAGCAACACAACAGGCCTCCCTCCATCTGGGAGATGTTCATTGCATTGGAGACTCAGCGAAGGAGCCAAGGGTAAGCACAGAGCTTTCTAATTTCTGGAGTGAATGATCCCTTTTACTCCATCGAGGTTAAAGGATTTGGGCAAAGCAAGGTGCATTTCCTGTTCACATATCTGGTTCTCACTTCTGCCTCTGGAGCTGCCAGAGACTGATGCTCTACATTTTACTCCTTTCACTGGTGCTCTACATTTTCTCTTTTAAGAAAGTCAGAGGGAAGTTAGGAGGCAGTTTCAGCCCTGAACAAAAGAGCAAAATGCTTTCACACTTCCACCCTTCCTTACCACAGAGGCAGTGGTGTAGAGGTCTCCTGCCAGCAGATGTTATGGTAGGGGTCTCCTCCATCAGCTTGGGCAGATAGGACAGGAGTGTCCCATGTCTCTTCCTCTGCTCTCCGATTACTCTCTCAAAAAGTCTGTTTTCTGAATGACTCTTAACAGAGCCTAAGTGCTTGGTTATTTGTACTTTCAACATTTGCACTAACGATGGAGGGTAAACTAACATACGACCAGAAATGTGAAGCAAAAGGAAAGGTATTTCTCCAGACACAGAATGCTCAGGAGCATTAGTAGTTAAGGAGCATGCATAACTAAAACTGTGTATGCATGGAATTACATACAGATACATAATTGTAAGAGCTTGATCTTGCAGAACATGTATTTTGTATTTTAAATGGATGCCATGTGGGATATATTTGCTTACAGTCTTAGAGATAAACGACATCTCTAACACATCTTTCTTAATTTAAGCATTTTCTGAGTAAATTAGAGGATTTATTCCATAGAGTGTGCTATTGGGTAGCTCATGCATAAATTGGTTCAAAGTTACATATATGATATGTGTATCTCTAGCTGATTTTAGTTAGGCTGCCTTGTAGGAAATATGCCACCCATGGTCAACATACATGTATAGTCCCATGTTATGTTTATGCAGCAGAAAACAATTTCTTTATGCAAAACACAAGTTACAGTGGTGACTTCTCAGAATGGTATGCTGTAATTCACATAGCAGATTCATGCATCAAGCATCCTCATGAATGTGGGGAAGTGAACAACTGGATGTGTGGTGCTGCGTTGCCAGCTGGAGTTAAACCACAACACTGCCATGACATGACATTTCTGAAAATGAGTAATCTGTGTTGATTCTCAGGTCTCAAGTTTCACATCTGCATACAGTAGATATGTATTTGTAACTTTGCTGTACTGAGCAACAAGAAAGCTCATGCAGCCAGTTCAGGACAGGGAGAGGTTTGCACAACATGCCCTAGCCAACTACCCAGTTACTGAAGAGGGAAGTGTGCACATAAATGCCAGCTGATACTAGTAAATGAAAATTAATTAGTAATGTTAAAGAGCATTCATCATAGTAAATGCTCAGAAGTGCTTATGGTGCTTTCATAGTATCTGCTCAGGACTCGATTAGTAAATTTATTTTTTTTAAGAGGGTCTTTCTCCCCCTTTGAACCTTTTTATGTGATATTACTAAAATAATTCATAATTCCCTCTCAATGTGCACTCAACTTCTGTTTTCAGCTTTTAAATAAATACTGCATATCTACATACTGTCTTTGGTTACGGCTCACCCCTGATCTGCTGCAGAGCTGTGGGGCAGATCAGGACTGTACATCTGCAATTTAAGCAAAACATTTTCTTGTGTGGAGACAACACATTTCTTGTGTTATGTTGAACAGTGGTGTTTCAGGAGCAGGACATATGTTTTTGAGGAATAACACAGGTGCACATCACTCATAGTTAGTCTTGCTGCTTTCACAGAGGTGCCTAGATTACTGAAGAAGGGTAGAGGAGAAAATAAGCCTCAACTCCATGGACAGAATGAATTAAGAAGATTCTTCCTTACAAATTCACATAAATGTGTTAAATTCTTATCATGTTGTTAGGAAAACAGAAATACTTTCTTCCATGTAAGCTTCTGCATCCTGTGGACTCTTCTTGACCCACCTGAAACTAGTCCAAAAAAATCTATTGAATTAAGTAAAAATCACAGTCAGAATTTCATACATGGGAAAAAGCAATTATCTACTAAGCCCTGTGTTACCATAGCTTATTGATGAAACTTGGCATTTCAGACAGTTTTGCTCGCAAACACAACAGTAACACCCTTGGTATTTCTAGTGAAAACCACAATTTCAGATACAGATTTTTGCTCCATATTAACCATAGTGCTGTATTTCTTACATTTGTATATTCTAAAATCAAGGAAATCATTTTTAAGGAACTTAAAGTATCTTAGCTAGTAAAATCTAGTCATTTAAGTTTTTCTTTTCTGGGAAAATTAAGGAAAAGCTATGCAATATATTCAGTGATACAGAATATGACAAGTGTGTAGGTAAATATTAATAAAATACATATTGTAAATGAGGCGTCCCTCACAATGCAATTTTACATAGATTCATTGATAATAAAGGTGTATAAGATCCCCAAGCCAACTCATCCACTTGATCCACTGTGCAAAATCATACATATTGAAATTATAATCTTTATCTGTTTCACTTACTTTTCCATTTTTTCTAAATTACTTAAAAGCTAAAAAGAAATTATCAGAGGCTCTGAAATCATATGGAAAATGTTAACAAAGCAAGGATTTTCTCTAGCCCAACTTTAAACACCTAAGAGTTGGTCTTATACTCTGGGACAGTTAGTTTTTTGTAGTGAAAGAGTAATGACAGGCCTCTTAGGCAATCATGCACAAAATTCTTATGTGTGTGTCTAGTACCAGTGTGAGGAGCCACCTTCTCAAAGTCCTTTTCCATCTTCAGTGATCAGAAAGAGAGCTTAGATAACTATGCTGGATCAGGTACCAACTCTCAGATGCCAAAATGGGTGAGTCCTGAAAATTAAGTTCTTTTCCTTCAGTTCATGCTGCACGTGCTCAACACGTTGTTAATATTTGACATATTTTTCGTAAATGGAAAGAGCCATGTCTTTCAACACACTACTTGCCCCATCAAAATTTCATGACAGCAGAGAGCAAAAGAATTCCTAATTTCCAAAGATTTCCAAATTCATGCTAATTCTGAGTCTTTCAGCACTCAGATGTATTTGCTATCGTTTCCTCACATTTCTCATAGAAAATTGTCCTTTTCTTGATAATTTTTTAGTTATGGCACATTCCAAAATTTGGGCCTTTTATCCGTCTGGCTTTTTCCCTCTCATTTATCATCATTTTCTTCTATGTGTCTGTCCAGTTATCTTTTTCTTTCCTTTAATTTCTATTTCTTAGTCCCCAGATGGAGAATGAAATATTAGGTTTGTCAAGCGTATATCATTGTTTAAATGCCTGGAGATGATGGGTTAAACAGCACAATCAATGAAACAAACCTCCAGTGCATTGCAGCTACTGCAAATGATGTTCCCTCTGGCTGTTTAAGACCTACCAAGTCAATAACCTATTAATATCATACTCTGCTAGGGTCAGCGCCAAACAAGTCACACGTCTTTTCAAGGCATTCAGCTTATGAGGGATTAAATGAAAGGCTGTTGGTCCTTTGGTGGCCTTGAAAAAGTTGTGATTTTTTTTTTTTAATCTTCTTGCAAGATTAAACCTTGTTGACTGAAATAAATTAAAAATTTAAAATGGATCAGATAGTAGTTACTGTAGCTACATAAAATCATAGAGTAACACAAACTGCTCCACCAGTAATTCACGTGGAACTATCACTCCTCTCTAGAATCTGATAATATTTTGCTGATATAGACTGCAAAATAAGTCAGCCAACATGAATTACTTTGCTCTCTGTATATACAGTGAAAAAAATGTTTAGTCTTATCCCTGAAAATAACAAAGTCTTCTGGTTTAATTTCCAAAATAGAACCACAGAGTACGAATAGGTTATGATGCCACTTAAAGTACCGTCTAACATGAACACCACTTAGTCAGTTATTTTTCATAAACTGAGGGCTGAATTTTACCCAAGGTGCACTTTTTAGGACACAGAAGATCTCTACATGCATCTGGAGAAAACTTTTTCTACTATATCAAGCTCTAATTGATTGCATGGATCTGGAGACTTCACCACAATTAGTGCAGGAGGTTAATAAATAGTATGACAATGTGAGAAAATGTTGTAAGACCTTCTGAGAAAGCAACATTTAGTCTGAATTTTGTGATCACAAGCTGGGACGTTTCCAGCTCTGAAAGAGATGTGGCTCGAGAGAATGATTTTTGAAAAATCCAAAACATATCTCAGAATCCTTTTAATTAAGGATTTTCTCTTTGAAATGATCTGTTGGATTATGTTGTGCCCAAAGTTGTACCTGTTCATTTGCAATAGGATGGCTGCTTCCAGGCCTGTTGTGTCCCATTCCAAACTAACCTTGACATTTTTCAAACTTCCCCCTCATGAGCCTAGCCCAGTATGAACACAAGAGAATTGAAGCGAACAACACAATGCCATTGGGAAGACATTGCCAGAAGACATCCAAAGAGCTCCCAATGCCCATCCACACATCATTAACAAACCACTCAATTCAAGGTGGTTAACAGCAAAATAAATCACCTCCTCATGTGCTCTGGATAAGGTTGCAAAACCAAGAGGCCTGGGTTACTGCACATGTCCTGTCCAGCCCCTGAGATCTCAGAGAATATTCCGACTGCAACCATACATGCAACCAGTATTTTAATTGGGACCTGGGAGAGTCCTGTATTACTGGATGAAGTATCTCATTCCCATCCTGACCTGGGACAAAAATTGTTTTCAAAACACATGAACTTGAAGGTCTCTCACTTGGTAAAGTTGCTTTTCATTAGGAAGGCTAGAGGAGAAACTAATGAGAAGGAGGGGAGAGAGCTGAAAAACAGTGATAATTCATCACCCAGAGCAGGGCTGAGCCTGATCAGATGCATCTCATGTGCCCTCAAGAAGAGTGAAGGTGAAAGTATAAAAAGGTTGCGGCTCAGTCCTGGAAGATGGTGACTCATTCAGTCGAGTACAGCAAAGCATTATTTTCATACAATGTTTAATGCCAAAGAATAATTCCACTGACTTTGGGAATGTATGTTGATTGAATGTCAAACCAGTGGTTAAGGTCTCCTTGTAAACATCTTTAAAGGCTCAGTTTCTAATTTAAAATAAATAAACAAGAAACCTGATCAACACAAAAAAATAAACATTACATTCAGTCTTCTCCTCACAGAAGAATTTACACAGGGTCCAAAATACATTGGCCCAAATTAAGCAGAAAAGAAAGAAAAAGTACCTATCTCATCCCTGATTATAGAAAAAAAGAACTTCAGGGGCTCTCAGTAAAGCCTTCTGGCAGAAAGAAACTTCAAAATCTATCCTTTTTTTCCCTTAACTGAGAATCCCCCTTTGAAGTACACTGCGAAGGATTCTGCCTGTCCCCAGAAGCCCTGTGCAGTGCCGCTAGCCATCAGCTCCCACCACTTCTGAATTAACATCCCACAGACACTCCGAAGGAGCAGCACACCTACATTTCCTAGCAGATAACTTATTTAGTATACGAGCTCCTGTTACCCACCAGGCCAAAAGAAAAAGCACCGTACCCCTTTGGTATTATCCCTGATCCCCAAGAGGAAAGATCAGCTCTTCCATGAAACATCAAATAACACGTTGCAGGCACAGTGGATTTGTATGTGTGTGTGACTAGGTTGTGTAATTTCCACAACACTCTGTGGTAGAGTTTGGGGCCATGTTGCTTCACTGCTGGGGAAGGTTTGTTCTCTGCATCCCTATAAATCTTAGCATTTATGAAAACATTAAAATTGGCCAGATTTCTTCCCTTTTCATCAGCTAGACTGGAAGGCTGATCCATCTCTTCACACTTCCCTATCTGCTTATTAGCAGGACAGGGGCAGAAACACCCAGTGCTCATGGGGACTTCTTGTGCTCCACTCAAGGGCCAGACCCACTGCAAGACTCTGATCAAGGTCAGCCACAAACATGAGATGTGAAAGTGAATAAAGAAAATGGTTCATCTAGCCAAATTTTGTCTTCTGGAACAACAACCAAAGTAGATTTTAGGAAACAAAAAGAAATACAAAATTGTTCATATCCTGGATAATGACTAAATATCCTTCCCAGATGCAAAGTGTCATCTTAAACCTAGAAAATAAGTGATTATTTTTTCCTGGCCTGACACTGAAAATAAAAGTTACTATCAGTATAGTTAATTTATACTGACTAATACCAGGATGTAGGCATGAACAATAAATCCTTTCTTTGAATCATCCCAAGTTCCTGGCCTCAGTACCATCTTGAAGTAGAGCCAGTGGAAGTTTTCTCCACTCACCCAAGGGAGCATGGAAATCCTCTTGCTGGCGCTGCTGCCTGCTGCACCAATTAAAGGAGAAGAAAATGTATCCTGGAATTCTTTACTGAACAGTCAAGAAGGTCACCTGAATGCTGGATCACCTGTATGACTGAAACTCTCTGTGCTCCTTTTACCCACAAAGGTATTTCCAGGTTGTCAGAAGAACCAAATAAGATACCCCTTAAGATCATTAGATGATCCCTGGGGATCAGAACCTTCACTTACCCATACCATCACACAGCAGATCAAGACTGAGATATGTTAGATGAGAATCTGCACCTGAAATATTTTTACCTCTGTGTCATAGTTGCCTTTGCTCCAAGGTCTGTAAGTGTGGGCACTGACAATTGACAAAGGTCCTATTGTAAATAAAGGCAAAACTTTAGCAACAGGAAATTCCCAAGTGTCATGTCTGCATCTTTCAAGCACAAAAGGCTCTGTTGCTTCCCACTGCAAGTCAGTGCTAAGTCCCTCATGCCCTCCTCTTTCACTCCTGTCTCCCAAAGATCTGGAACCAAAGACTGCTCCATTCCCACAGGCTTTTAAAGGGATTTAAGAGTATAAAACCATCCCTTCAAATCTCACTCCATGTTTTCCAAATAATGCCATGTCCTGTTGCCGGGATGGAAGCCAGGTACATGCAAGCAGTTGAGATCTATTGCTATGTCCCTTTTATATATTATTTGCCAATTCTATTAACTGCAATCCCAATCAGGCAAAACTAAACCTGCCCTAAGCATGGTGGTGTTTTCAGTAAGACAAAGTCAGTGAAGGATATGTTTCTATGTCCTGTTCTTCTTGGTTTTAGAGCTTCATTCAATCCATTGGAGCTTCCCATCCAAGCCCCAATTTCTTATCCAGTATCTGCTGCCTTCCTTCATTTTGATGTTGTGATGCTCTTTCCATGCTGCCTCATGGACCTTTTACTAAAGAGCTATCAGGAAATATGGATAGCATTCAGAGAAACAGTTAATCCCATCACTAAGAAAGTTCATCTTCTTATTAAAGTTTTTCACATATGAAATATATGTCTTTTATCCAGTCTTTAGGAAAATAACCAGTATGTGGCAAAGAAGTGTGGAAAAAGAGAAGCCCATGAATTTAAAAATATTTAAATAGCACACATCACTTTGATTTCAACCTCATTTCAGAGTTCTTTTCTTGCTCATTAGTCTCCTCTGGAACCCCCAGTACTGTCAAAATTTTGTGGGGCTTTTTTTTTTTTCAATCCATATATCAGACACAAAAATATGTTAAGATGAGAGTTTGGGGAAGGGTCCACAAAATGAACATAGAATCAAATATTGAATTGATCAACAACATGAATACCCTGGAGTTTGACTGACTAAAGATATCTAAAAAACATAATATAAATCACATCACATTCTGATCCAGAATAACCAAGTATGAATTCAACTGATAAGCTCAATTAGTTTTTTATTGTGTTTTCCAAAACACACTTATATGTTGCTCCCATGTTCTGTATTTTCAGAAATGGCATTTTAAAAAGTCACACATTTGCATTCCAGTAAGTAACTTGTATTTAAAGTTTTTCAGATGCTCCACAACATTTCTCTGAGCATAAAGCAGGAAGTGTTCAGTCCTTGCCTCTTTGCTGTTAGTGCAAATTTTACCATGTGTTCCTTGCATACTCAGTTCAACAAAACAGCCAGTGGCAAAATCCAGCATTTAAGAAAAGATGTAACATTGTTGGGTAAACCACCTCTCCTCTTTCTGTTCCCATCATAGTACATGGTGGGAAGCTAAATGAAAGTTGGTCCTTACAAGGATGAAACAAACACGAAGATTTATCTGCTCTACAGTATTTTCTTCTTCTTTCTGCAATCTATGATGTTTGCAGGGAGATTTTTTCTAACACAAGGGTTCTAGAAAGCAAAGCAGTGGCAGATCTCTTTGTGAGATAAATCAAACTGTTTCCAACAAAATAAATATGTTTGGCCAATGTGTCCTCTCTCCCACCATCATCTCCCACAATGACATTGATATTTCTTCACAGTGAAAATGGGAGTTTTAGTCTGAGCACTCCTGAAGACTTCAGCAGTTAAGGTTCTGCCTATTAAGAGACAAAATCAGCTGGTGACATTTTTGCTAAAGGCTTGATTAAAACTCATCTGGGAAAATACTTCTTGTTCATCTTGTCCAGAGCCAGGAGTCTTGGTCAGAGTCTTAGCTCAGATATTGCTCTGTCAAGGATGGTCAGCATTGGCCCTGGGATCCTGACACCAAGAAAGGAGGTCTCAGGTGCCTTATCCTGTGCCAATTCAATATGCAACTCTGCCATTCAAGTAACATTGGAGCTTTTGTCCCTATTTATTCCTCTTGAAAATAGTAAAAAACAGAACTTACTCCCAAGTAAATCTCAGGAATAAAAATTATTTAAGTATTTTTCTACAATTGGTCTGCTCATTTTGGTATTTGTCTACAAAGAAGAAAGGATGGAAATAGTTACTTCTGATCAAATATCTCATCAGGGGAATTGCTGCTAGAGGAGACATGGAATTTCAAAAGAAGAAAGTTTCTCAGAGAACAAAAATGGGTCAGCTATCACGAGGGCTTCGGTAGCCAATGTGCCAAATGGATTTGCTAGTTCCAGCTCTGGACTTCTCATCTTCTCAGGAATGAACAAGAAGGATCCATACTTGTCTGTGTCAATATGGCTTTGGCCTTTAGTTCACAGTGGAGTCATGGTGGTGTATACATTGCTTAGGGGGTTTTTTTTGTCATTGTATATGCTGTGTATGTTTTATTGAAAAGTAAAGCAAAGCAAAGAAAATGAGACAGGAGTTATCCTGAATGTCTTTTTTGACAGCTATCACTAATGCATTACTTTAAAAACATGTATTTCTATTATGTACAAGTTATGGTGGTATCACTGGGAAAAAGCCATGAACAAGCACTGGCTACAAAGTTTGGTACATCCAGCGTTGTCTGGATTGTTTGGATTTTTCTTTCCTGTGATTTATACTCAGCAGATTTTGATTATGATGCCCTGCATATATTAAAAAGGAAGGTGTTATTGAGGGTAAAAGTGCATAATGACACCACTTTTATTTTAATGCAGAATGCGTGGCTTCAAGTGTTTGCAACACTTTAGCCAGTTCCTTTCAAATTGAAAACACAGAGCCATTCTGAATGCAATGCTATCTTTAGCCACCAATCTTGTAGCTGACATCTCTACAAACAGCTCAGCCTTCACCAAAGTTGAGGAAACTTCTAAGAGCATTCTTCTTCAGTGCCTCAAGTTTTAAAAGTAATGTACAAATGTTGATTTCTTTCATAAATCGCATTAAAGAAAAAGATTGGTTTTCCTAGAGAGAGAAGCATGGTCATTTTTCACAAATGGAAAGTGTCTGGTCCAAACAGAGCATTGCATTTAATACATCACTATTTTATTCATGTCATTTGTAAACAGAAAAATATCCTTGCCAATGTCAGTATTTTTTCTCCTCTTTTGCCCTTTAAAAAACGCTAATAAATTAAGCTTCCTTCTGCATCTGTGAGCTCAAATGCAATGGCAGAATCCCTCTGAGGCAATGCGAGGTGCACATATTTCCCACCCAAACCTCACCAAGAGCAGGTCGTACAGACAGAGCCCCAGGAGGTATACTCTGAATCCCATCCTTCCAGAGGCACAGAGCTTGTCCAGTGAAAGTATAGTTGGGAACTCTCCCAGACTCAAGTTTGCATTTTTCTCTCCTTCCCTCAATGAGAGATTGTCAATGGGGGAGAGAAATCTCCCCTCAGAGGCTGAGAGCCCTGAGTTCCCCCAGCTCAGAGCCAGGGGCAGAATCTCTGCCATCACCAAATGTCAATGCCTGAAAAAGCAGCACTGTGACAAATCTGTGCAACATGTACTGGGTGGGCTACTAAAGCAGCCAAATGTTGGGAATATTTTGAACAGAGTCACCATCCACTTGCCAGCTCCTCAGTTTCTAGAGACTTGTGTCCAGACCCAGGAGAGGAACTAATACAAAATAATGAAAAGGACAACCTCAGTAAGAAAGCTTCTATAACAGTGTTTTCAGGATCTGTTTTCTGTTTATTGTCACTTGATACCTTAAAAATGCTCTGGGAAAAACAATTATGAATCATTTGCAGTAAGGTTAAGTAGTGATTCAAAGTTGGTGCAGTGCTAAATTAACAATAGAGACAGGTCAGGTGAACAATCTAGATTGCTTGATAAACTAGTTTCCTTTGAACATCAAAAGTTATTGATATTCCAAACATAATGTAATTCATTTCAGAACAACAACAAAAGAAAATTAATTTCAGACTCACAAGATGCAAATCCCTTGGCCCAGACTGCACTGACCCTAAAAACCCACTTAATGCCCATATTATGTACCATTGCAAATCTCCCAGTCCAGTGCTTTGGCTATGAGGGACAGTAAATTTAAAAGCAGAGGAATATCAAACAGAGAAGTGAATTGTGTCTAAACAGCACCACTGAGAACATTACTGGAATATTGTCCCCATCTTTCAGCCATTTCAAAACAAATGTAGGAAAAATGTGAAAACAATCCAGAAAATTATTACTATTCATTAAGAATTATGGAATATTCCACTCTGTGTTAAGAAATTAGATAATTCGGTGTGTTCATTTTCTTCAAGAAAAGGGTAAGAGCAAATTTGTGCCATATAAAGCTGTACTTTTTGAAAAGAGGGAAGTTTCCTGATAGCAGATGGCTCTCTAATGCAGAAGAGGCCTGACAATCAGAACCTGAAAAGTCAGTCTTCATAAATTATGATTAGAAATAAAGGACATTTGCTTAACAGTGCTATTAATTAACTAATTGAGTAATTATAAAGGTGTGGTAGCCTTTTGAACACCATGAAGTATTTATGTGTTCCCTGCAGAAATTATTAATTAATATCTCCAGAAAGCCCCACATAGCTCCAAGGTTAGACAATCAGTTCTCTTCCATAAATAGATGAATCTCTTGCCTCTTCTTGTTGCCAAAAGAATCATTTCTCTTCATGCCACTGTGCATACCTAGGCATATTAATCCAGGCTCTAAGAGATACAACATAAATGCATTGTTGTTGGGGTGGCTGGGTTTTTTTTATTATTTCGAAGTCATTTTACTCTGAAGATCCTTTAAAAATACAAGAATATGCTTTTTCTTAATATTTTAGGAGAAATTGAAGCCAAGGATTTGTTCAGGGCTGTGCTGTTCTGAAAGGAAAATGAATATATGGGATAGAAAACAATCAGCTTCTAGAAGATGAATAGTTGTTTACCTGGTCAGGTGGGGAAGGAGCTGTATCTCCCTAGGCATACAAATCCCCCTGCTCCCGCTCACAGTAGATGTACAGGGAAGGCAATTGCATAGAGAGGAAAAACTGAGGGGGGCACTGTCACTCATTCACTTGAAAAGCACCAGAGGAATTCTTAACTTTGTCAGAGCACTGATGACAAAGGTTTCCTAAATTACAGCATTTGAGAATGCGGGTGCAGATGATGCAGCCCTGTGGTCCATTTAGGTGCCTGAACATACAAGTAATCTTTGAAGGTGTTAAAAGTTAGTTGCACAGTAACTGAGAGCTTGTCCTCTCACCTCTCTGCCCCACTCCCCTCTCCTCTCATTACTAGGAACATGTAAGACAAATTGTTGTAGAGACACTATCTTTTAATCAGGCTCTGAAATCTCCATATAGGGTGTGTTTGCTGGGTCTGAGTTTGGGCTGCATTTTCTCTTCCCTCCATAAAATACTCCAGGGATATCAGGTACCCACTCTTCAATGGGTTGGTTGGTACTTGATGTCACTGGTCTCAGAGCTATTCACTGCGAATAATGTTTGGTCCTTTTTTATTTTAATTGCTGGAATGGCTGTGGATATAAGTTGCTCAACACAAAAGGGTGACAAATAATGATGAAAGACACTAGAGTGCTCTCATGTGTAGCTTGGACCAGAAGGAGAAAAGAGATTATTGCAGCTGAACTGGTCACATGGAATTTGCTGGACTTGCCTGCTCCAACCCCCTCCAGCCTCTCTCCGGGAAGAGTGCTCTTACAAGCTAAGAAAGACACAGTTGGCACCGAAAAATAAAATACCATTAACAATGACCTTTAGAAATTTCAAGGACATAACGCTGCCTTTGTGAAGTGTAAACAGATGCATTGTCAAATAGTTAAAGAACAGAATTGCTCCTGGATCTGTCATTTACCTCCTCACTAACTCAAACTCCAAACTGTAAAGAGTCAGGAGGAAACGGCAGCAGCATGATTATACAGTTAAAGAGACAAATACTTATGTTGGTCTTCTCAGCGACTGATATTTCTATTATATTTTTAATTAACATTTTAATCCTTTAAAATCATTTTAATCCTCGGGAAGCATGTTACAGAGTGAAATCGTTGCTATGAAAAGTGTCAAACAGATAATAGCTAAAATTAATGGTTTTGTGATATATCAAGTTTTCAAATTGTTCTTTTATTAAAAGAGCCTGACATTTTTCATTACAGTGAGCAGGGCTTTCTGAATAAAAAGTAAGCATGTACCCCAGATTACAGAACATTTAACTATTTGCATGATAAAGTCTTCCTCCCGGTTTTCAGTCTGTTGAAAGAGTTACCAATAGACTAGATAAGTATCTTTCGTGATGGCAGAGCGAAACCCAAACCAAGGTACCCCAGGCTGCTCCTCATTCTCTTTCTTGCTTTAGCTACGGCTCTTTGTAGCCCCCAAAGCCCTGTGCGACACCAGGGCTCACTGGGGCTTTACCATGTGCTGGGCTCAGCTGATTGTCATTGCACACCCATGCCAGGGGCTGCTCTCCCTCCTGCTTGGCTCAGAGTGCCATTGGCGGTTTTGTCATCTGAGCGGCTCAAGGCAACCTCTGAAAGGCTGCAACTCATAACAGGATCAATAACTGTGTGCATAATTGCAAAAACACTTAAGTGGATATGAGCTGCTGCAGACCTCATCTTTACACCTTTGCAAACACACAGTTCCTTGTCTCACAGTCAAGCTCTTTCTTTCTGACGTCTCTCAGTGCAGCACACACAAAAGTCAGAATGCATAAAACGTAAATCCCCTGCTTACTGGGAGCCATAAATAGCTACAGGTAGAGATTATGACCCATAGGAAATGGGATCATTGTCTCAAAAATAAAATATTACAGCAATTCCTCTAAGAACTAGCCTTTTCTTAAAATCACCTTGGTATTTGATCTTAAATATGTCTTCTTGTCAAACAGTATGCTAATTCAGCAGTCAGCAGTCTTCTCTTTGTGGAAGTTTTGCAATGTTTTACTTGGATGTGGTTGCTCCAGTGGTTTTCTCCTTTTGTTTTTTCTTCTTTAAATGGAGAGCAAAACATTACCTGTGGTAGTAAAAGAATGGTGAAATGAGAGAAAGAGTGATCCCATTAAAAGCTGTGGACTGCCATCACATGTGCTCTTAGGTACATGCTGGATAATACAGGGCTGTTTGCACAGATCTGCTTTTCATGCTGGGGAGGCTCATGTAATAAGCAGTGTAATGAAGCCACAGGTATATAATGCACTGCTGCCTAAGGTCACCAATTAAGGCAATGTATGAAACCTGAATGAAATATTTCCCCAACCCTCCCTACCTCTGTTTGGGTGCACAAAGCTCAATTAGGCACTCAAGAGTTTGGAGATCTGTTCTAACAGAAACTTGCATAAATACCTTAATGGATCAGGCCGACGCTTCAGGAGATGTGGTTTATTACTCCTCTCTGGCACTAACTTGTTGAGAGCCCTGAATACCTCAGTTCCTCCTCTCTCTTTCCTAAAAGAAGGATAAATGGCATTTCTGTCCCAGGGGAAACCTCTGTTTGTTGTCACATACAGTCTATGTGAGGCAGGCATGCTCTGGCTTGCTTGCCTGCTCTCCTTCACACCCAGGGGATCCAGGCTCTAAAGAGACTGCAGCATAGAAGGGTGAGGGCAGCAAACTGGGCACAAGAAACGCCCTCTTGGTGGGCACACAAGCACAAAATTGGAAGGACAAACAGCCACACATCCAATATCTGTCTGTCAGTATTTCAAATGAAAGTCAGTCATAACCACACCACACCCCTGAGATGTCAAGCACTAGATCTTTCTTGGGGAGTTGCAGCATTCCCAAAACCTTCTGTCAAATTTAGCTCATTTTATCTCTAACAGGGACCCAAATGTCACATTTGTTGTTAAGTCCTTCTGCCCTAGCTGAGTCAGCTCCCTGAGTTTCTGATGATGTCAGAGTTGCTGGGTTTGACCTCAGGATCCATGTTTAGTTCAGGATGCCAGCAGCAGAGATGTCCTCACCACCAGCGGTGCCATGGGAGCCTGGAGAGTGGAAGCACCACCAAGACTGGGTTAAACTGGGAAGTCAGGGGGAGGGAGGCAGCAGGTCTCTTTCTCTGTAGGCTCCTTGAGTCTGGATTTTGGCACCCCCTACCCTTTCAAGGTCAATGCAGTGACCTTGAGGGCAGGCTACAACGTCTGTTTATTTTCCCAGGCTCTCTCTTGCAGTGGGAGTGGGGCAGAGGGGTGACAATGGCAGGGAGAAGGTAGCATCCTTTGTTGGGGGAGGCAAGAGGGGGCTTATTTCTGCTTGTGACCATACAGAGCTTGCACCTAGTGTACAAACTAATTAAGACACTTCCTGTGTTAAAGAATAAACACCCATACATGGAAATCAGGCCACAAAATTATATAACGTGGTAAATCCAATATTGCTAATAGTAAAATTCTTTTTTACCTAGACAGAAATTATTCCAAAATCAAAATGAGGAAAGAGTGACATGTTGGCTAGAAAAAAAAATAAACAAATCCATTTATTTTCTCACAAAAAGTCCATGTAAGCTGTAATCCTGACCTGCATTAATTAAATTTCACTTTTAGAAAACAGTGGTGCAAATTCCCCTTAATCCACGAAGTCTGACTTAACTTGGGGGGTGATGGGAGGAGATTTCTTGATTCTCAGCAAAGATCTTTCTTGCATCCACTACAGAGCCTTAGTCTTTATTCCGTGAAAGAAATGCAAGGGTGTACAGTGAAAGAAATGCAAGGGTGTTTGAATGCTGGGGGGAAAAAAATGGCAAAGCAAAAAAAAAGAAGAGGGGGGGAAAAAAAGCCGCCTTCTTTGTGTCCTTATCTCTCCCGATGCGTGTTACATGTTGCAGCAAAGAGCAGGGGCGCTGAAGCCGAGCCCAGAAATCCGACTGGATTTGACGACGCCCCCGGTAAACAGCGTGGCACAAAAGTCCATTGTGCTATGAGATAACTGCGGGGCTGAATGGGGGAGGCTGTCACGGGGGGGATTGTTGGGCCAGTCACCATCGGATCACAGTCGAGGCCTGAATTCCTTTATGGTTCATCAGGGCCTGTTGGTACCACAGAAAGTGTCATGATCCTTTTTTTCACTGGGGCCAGATGGTGTCCTTTTCTGAGGCCTTCCTAATGCCCGGTTTTCCACATGTAAAACTCCTGGGAAAATGACCTAACTCACAGCTGCTTAGTGAGGCTTGAGCAGGTCTTTAGAAAGACTTCTGTCAGGAACAAGGCGGCCGTACCACTCCGGGGGAGCAGGGGGAGGCCACCAACACAAACCTACCCCTCGCCGTCTATATTTAAGCGGAAATAAAATCCCGCCTGGCCAGCGCCAGTCTGCGCGGGCCGGGCCGAGGCCGGCGGGAGAGGCACCGTCGCTGGGCAGAGAAGTGCCAGGAGGGGCCACGGGGCCGGCAGCCGCAGCAGCCGCTTTCCCTTCCCCGGCGAGCAGATGGCCTGAATAAAAACATAGAATGTGGTCCAGAAGGGTCGGGAGAGGACAAAAAGTGAGAGGTTCCCCAGGCCGCGGGCAGCCGCCCGGAGAGAGGGGAGGGAGGGAGCCGCCGCTGAAAGGGGTGAGGGAGAGAGGGGACTTTTGATGTCGGCAGGGCCGTGTTCGCCCGCTGCCTCTGCTCTCCCTGAATGACTCCCCGAGGGGCGGCAGGACCGCAGGTGCGGCGCTTAGAAAGCCCAAAGCCTTTTCTATCGATAAAATAATGCCTGGCCAGAGGAGCTCTCCCAAGGCTGCCAGGGATGCAAAGCTGAACAGCTTCCGTGGCGGTGCTTATTTTCCCCAATCAAGGGGTTAGCAATAATTATCTTGATAACTTTTAGCCACGGTGATTGACCTTTTAGCCTTCACTGTACAGCACTGTATCAGGATGTTTTCACTTGCCTGGCTTTGCCAGGGAATTTTTTTGGTTTGGGTTAATGAAAGCATGCATATCCATCCTTCACACATTTTTTTTTGGAAGCCCTATGTTTCCAGCCATACATCTGTCAGTGTATCTGCAGATATTTCAGCAACTGCTATACCTATCCTACAAGTTTTCCAATGGTATTCTATTTTCAGAAGCCTGCACGTAAGTAAGCACAGCTCAGTAAACATACCAACACTCGGTTTTATTTTACTTGTTCTGTGACCCAGAACATGCTTTAATCCCAGTGTTAAATGCATTTCCCCTGATATATTTTAAAGTTAATATGGGAAGCTCCAATAGGATTTCTTTCCTGAACACGGCCATCTAAGAAATTAAATAGAGCTGTCTGAAAAGTAGCTATAATTGTTCAGGGGAAATTGAGAGGAGATTTTCATAAAAATGTTGTTTTTTCAGTTAAAAACGGAAAGCCAGAACCAAACAACTAGGCTAAAAGTCTTTCAGTACTGGTACGTTAAAAATCAATTTTGGTTTCAAATATTTAATTTGTGAAAAAAAAATACAAAAAGATGCTTACTCTGACATTTTCCATTTTCAGACTTGCACAGAACATTTCTACGAATGTTTTTCTTTTTCAGCTAAAATCTTTTTAAACATGTTTTTAGTTCCAACAGAATCCCAATCCTCATTTTTTGATTTTGCAGTCAGATCTGAGTGGAAAAGAAATATACCATTGATCTCAGGTAGGTATTGTTCAAAGGTTTCTTTCTGTACTTGTTAAGAATACAAGTTAACTTTGTTACAGAACATACATCCAGGGCATAAAAAGATGATACAAAAGAAAACAAGTAAGTTTTCAATCTCGCTTTCTCAGCTAAAAGAATAAAAGGTGGAAGAAGCGTATGAAAAGATGCTCCTAGTTGCTCAGAATAGTCATTTTTCAGTGCTCTTTGAGAATGAAACTTAAACAAAAACAGCCCAAAAGTGTTTGGCCATTCCAAACCACTCTGTTCTGGAGCGTCTGCCTTTGACCCAAAAACTACTGACATCCATGAATTTCGTTTCTCTTTGGTAACTTGCAGATTATTGATTTTATCGTTTGCCTGACATTTCACAGTGCATTGCCTCACTTACAGAAATGTTCAGCATTTACACTGTGATGTGAACTGTCATAAAGTGAGGTAACATTCCATAAAATCCTAAGGGGAAAAACACTTTGATGAGATGCAGTCCAACTTGGAAGGACTGTATTTTTTCTCAAGCTGTTCTAGGCTCACTCACCCTGAAAAAGCACATTTCAGAAGGGACAAGATCATTTTAAATAAGAACTGCTGTTTAAAAGGAAAAACGAAAAGGATGAAATCTTTTATAGTAACAAGAGCAGGAGTCACTATTGATGTGTAACGTAAAAGAAGTGAAATGCACATGTACTTGCTATGCTCCGCTTTCAGCAGAGCAACAGAGTTCAAGAAAAACAGCTTGTGCTTTACATTTTTGATCAGCTCTTTCCCCTTCTTGTTCTAAAATGTATCACTGGGCCTGAATACCCCCAAGAAATCAAGCAGAGGCATCCGGCACGTACTTAGGATCTGTGTCTTGCAACAGAAGGAGCCCGAGAAAGAGAGCCAGCCCTTCTCCTGCTGGGTCAGTCACATGCAGTCAGGCTTTTGCACAGAGCTAGCCTTCTGTCTCCTTCCTTTGAGGGGCAGAGTAACATTTTGTAGTGACACAAAGAAATTCTTCCCTCTCTTGGTCATAAAGACCCTCAGCACCAGATCCTCTTTATCAACTGCTCTTTTCTTATAGGATACGATAAATTTTATTTACATATGAATTGATCAGTTTGTCCGGAAAAAGTGGGAAGCCCAGTGGTTCACAAAAACATAAACCACTCTACTTGTAGTCACTGCTGAAATTCAAAGAAAATAGCAATCTTTCTGCTTTGCCTAACTCTCCATAATCTATATCCTCTCCATTATACATGTTACTATTGTGCAGGGCTCATAGTTGGGATGTTATTAGTTAAATTTTATGGGTGACAAAGCAGAGAAACAAACTGCCATGAAATTATTACCAAGATGAAACAAAAGTATTTGGCCATGTTATTCTTTTGGGGAAAAGATCCCTGTAAAACACCTGGCTTTTCATTGCCTTTGAAAGTGGCTGTGCAGTTTGTGTGACACATTGCGGTAAGCGCTCCGAATCTTTTGTCCCATGTCTTGGGCACACACCTACAGCTGCACCTACAATACATTGCATACCATAAAAATGCATTTCTTTCCAGACTCTGCTGTCATTTCTTGTACTTTCCATATGCTGCTATTAGCACAGTGCAGCTCACAAACTGTGTGGCTTGTAAAGCAGAAGAAACCACGACAAAGATAAACAACAGGAAGATTTTCTGGCTTCCTGAGTTTTCATCCTAGTCCACTCAGAATCCTGCAATTTCTCTTGGTCTAGTAATTGAGAAACACCGAATGAAATTGCTAAATGTAATTCTAAGACAAACAAAAGCACTCCTTCACATACGGCATGCTTAGGCTCCTTGTACTGTGTAACTCCTCCCTAGAAGAGGATGTGGAAGACAAATGGGCTCTAAAAGCAGCTGCACAAAGCCAGAAAATAAAAGTCCAGTGGATAACCACATCTGTGTCAGGAAATTCCTAAATTATAGATAGCTGAAAGCAGACTGCCATGGGAAGGGTCACTCCGTGCTGTTCTCCTCATAGTCTTTCCCTAAGCAGTTATTACTAGACACTGTCAGGGACAGGAGCAGAAGGACCTTTGGTCTCGTTCGGTACAGCTGTTCTCTTGTTCCTCTGTTCTTATTTTATTCCAGCAACAAAGTCTATTTTTATTTGTCTCCTAGAACAGTGGCCAGCACACTGGAAAGGATTTTACTAGGAATCCAGACTGCTGTGAGTGTTCATGGTACACACAGGGACACTTTTTTCCTTTCTTAGTTTGCACAGGGTAGAAGCATTCTCTATCTTCTCCAGCTCAGGGTTCTGAAATGCCTTGCAATCAGGAGAAAGTATACTCACAGGCCCCAGTGGTTGTCCAGTAAGCCTGAAAACATTAATGTCATAACATGGGTAGTTTGACACCTGTGTAAAAGTAAGGATAGCTCCTCTCCAGAATATGTCTGTCACCAGATATTATCTATACTGAGAGCTTTAAAAAAGGCACTTATTTAATTCACAGGAATGATACTAAAATAACCCCACTGTGTAAGATTCCTTTACTTTCTGCTGACATGGATATCACCAGAGGAAAACATGAATCTAAATGTCATAGTTAAAAAGTGTCATAAATGTGTGGATCTGTGTGGAAAATGCAAAATAACTAACCTTCACACACTGAATCCCAACTCAACCCAAGCAAAGGACCGGCCTTAAATTCTGTTTCAGCTTTGTTTCCCATCTCATATTTATGGCAAAGTCCCATGTCCAGCAAGGAGCATCATTCATTACTGGATAAAACCATTCAGTTTTGTTCTCAAAAGAGAGTAGTTATAGATCATGGTGCTGACCTCTTTGCCAGCAGCTTCACATGTCAGACACTAAGGAAGCCTATCAGTGGTATGCTTCTAGTGTGTCCTATGGATAGATTGGTTCCAGAAGGACTCTATAAATTTACTGTTGTCCAGGATTGCACAGGAGGGATTTAGCCTCCATGCTGCAGTCAGTTTCCGATCAGCCTACACTGGAATTCTTGCCTGGCACAATCTGTGCCGTGTCTCGTGCCTGGGCAGAGAAGTGGGATGGAGCAGGGAGGTGGCACAGAAAGGCTGGAAGCACAAATGGCTGAGTCAGATGTGTTGTACATTAAGCTAATCGCCGTTCAGACCAAGGCAATAGGTGGGCAGCACTTTCCCCATACAGCCCCTGACGCTGAGGCCAGAGCAGTCCTTGCAGCCCCTGACAAGTGGAGGCATGAGTCACATTTCCTTAGTGTCTGCACGAGTGATGCCGTGTACCCGTGCCACAGGTCCCTCGCTGCCATCGGCAGGCCTCTTTAGCATAGATGGATCGTGGCAGCACTGCAGCCTTCAGTCTAATGCCAGATGAAATTTATAAGAAATGTAGTGCCAGCTTGGACCAATGAAGAGTGGTCCTTAGTCTCTGCACAAAGAAACACAGTCACCAAACACAGTCACCCTTCAAATCATAGACTTGCTCCAAATGTGCTGGAAATTGTCCTAAACCAAAACCTCAGCACAGATTACCTCCAGGAGCCTGGCAGAAGAAACATTGGTTTGGTCTCTCTGTTAACTTGACAGGCTGCCTTATCCAAACAACCACATTTAGGAAAGCCTGGATTTCCATGTGAACACTGCCCTTCTTCTGGATAAATCCAGCCCTCTCTACTGGGTAAATTCACATATACTGATGTAAATTAGCAGCAATAACTATACAAATAGTCAAATCAGCAAACTGCACTGATGATCAGCTAGTATCAGCAGGAAATCAAGCCTATAAATGCCTTTGACTGTGGATCTCAGTCTATTAGAAGTTATGCACCCCAGTAAAGACTCCTGGCATGATATTCTGCAGCAAATAAATACCCATTTTTTGTTGCTAACCTGTCTTCTTGGTGACTCAACCAGGCAGAGAGCTTCCATCTGGGTTTATAAGAATAAATAGTTTGATATGGAATTTCATAACATACTTACATGTTGCTCACATCCTTCTGTTGAGCTAAATTGATCTTTTTTCTTCTCATTTCCTGGGTAGATTGCATTTGGTCTATGAGTAAACACAGTGTAGCTGCCCCCTTTTCCCAGGCTTTCTAATGAGAATGTGCTGTCTGATCAGGTGCATGCACTCTGCTGTCATTTGCAGCCTGACCTGAAGGTCAGAGGTGATTTGAGCAGGCTCAGGGATGCATACAAATCACATCCTCTTGTCTGTCTGTTTTGTTGACTGGTTCTCCTCAGGGTCATGGCTATCTTAAGTAGCAGCCTGAAGGATAAAGTGCGCCCTGTCTGAGCTGTAAAACTTTGACTTTGGACCAATTGCATCTGACATACAGCAGCATGAGGGTTGGTTTAGCCTTTGGATTCAGAACAAATCACTGGCTATCAATAGCTGATAGTGACATGCAGTTTACTGAATGTCCCCTTTTCTCTGGCAGCTGTATATTCTTCGAGAAAAATGGATGTGTTTTTAAGTTTCTAAGGTCATGTTTTAAATATGATGTTGCACACACTCCATTAGAAAGTAAGTGTAGCAAATAAATAAATAGCTAGAAAATGTTATGCTGTTTTATGAGTTTGCTCTTGGGCTCCCAGGTGGTGCACAGTATGGAAAGTGGGGGAATAGACATAAAATGGCATAAGACTGACCTACTCTAAGACAAAATTTTTTTAGGATTAGCTCACTTACTGAAAACTTTCCAGGAATGATATTGAGGAACAGCCATGCAGAATAAAGCACTCTGTCCTCAAGACTGGTGTTCTGCAGGGAGCTTCTTTGCCAACACGGCTGCAGCAGCACAGCAGTCGATGCACAGGGTTATGGGCGCAGGAGCAGCGTGTTCTACCCATAGCCTCCCACTGTGCACAGACCACCAGCCCAGCCTCGCAGTCCCCAGACTGCTCCTGCCACAGTGACAGGGCTTGCAGTGCAGCAGGCACACACTTGTGCTGAACCCAAAAAAGGAGAAGTTTTTAAGGCCACCAAGCAGGCATCAAAGAGTTATGGCTCTCAGCTGGCATCAGCCGAGGCCAGGTTCAAAGCAGTGACCTGGAAGCAAGTGGCTCCGTATCACCCCCATGGGCTGCCCAGCCCCCTAACACTTCACTTATTAAAAGGTGCCTCTAGGACTATGTCAGTGCCCTTGTGCCTCTGCAGCATCATACCAAAAACCCGCTCTACTCTCTTATATGTATGTAAATAGATTTTATACAAAGGAACCACTCTTTTTTTGGTCAAAATGCTTTGGTGGCTTCTATTTATTATTCTATTAAGAATCACATTTCTTTTGTCAACAATTGTATCTGTTTCATTTTCTCAGCTCTGCTGTCACAGCAGTGCTTGAAAATTTTTGCCAAGTTTGTGCTGGAGAATTATACTGAGGAGAACTTTGTGTTCTCATCATATTGTGACTTGGTAGAAAAAGAAAGGTATTTATTATTATTATTATTATTATTATTATTTCATATATATATTCTTTTTTAAATCAGCCATGAAACCAGAATAGCTGAGGTGCCACTCTCAATAGCTACCATGCTACATTTCTCGGTTTATCCACGTATAGAGGTCATCCAGGACTTATAAACTTTTTATAGAGTGGATGTATAGGGCTCCAATGGTTGTAAAGAAACAGCCTGGCCAAGAATTTTCTACCAAAGTGGATTTTTTTCACAGAATAACCTGATTATTTCATAACTTCTTTTTTTTCCCCCCCACAGAAAGTTCTTCCTTATCATAATAAAAAAATTTCACAATCTCATTAAAAAATGAAACATTTTCAGTTTTCAGCCAAATGTATCTGTATTTTGGGTGAAAAGGATGAAAGGCAGCTGTTTGCAAAAGATAATCTCGTTTTTCAGACTAGTTATGAATAAGCTGTATCTAGTACAGCCTTAAACTACCATTAAGTGATAAAATATTGATAGTACACAAAAACTGGTGAATTCATTTTTGACAGGTCTCATCATATCTGAAGACTAGTCCCAAGATCTTTCAGGTCTTAGTGAAATAAACAAAGGGTTCAACATGCGGTAGAATTTCAGCCCTAATGATATCATATCTGTGAGTTGTGAAGCGATGCTACAAGATGAAGAATTGATAGCAGCATAATAGGATATGTTCCTTTCCCAGCAGAATCCAGCAGAGGATTGTAATAGTTCACCAGGGGAAGTAGGGTTAAAAACCTCTGACCCCTGATATCACATAAACATTGCGAAAAAAAATAAAACCCTTGACTGACAGTGAGATGCGTGACTACCTCAAGTCTGCTCTGAAATCTTTGCTGATAATTACTGGGTTGAGTGGTATGAGAAATGGGCAAGAAGGGTATCAGCCACATGAGGGTACATACTCAGAGACCTGAGCATCTCTAATAAGAATTGATGTAGTGTGTCATTTGTAATTTAATCAGCAGCATTACATCTTGATAGCAAAAGGACTATCATGAACATTTTCACAGAAAAATAAGATTAACAGACACACACCCCAGATCTCTGCTGCCTTAAAGTAATGTTCCAGTTGGGACAGGAGCTAATAAATAGAAGAAGTTGTGAGTTTATGCTGACACGTGACCCTGAGTTGGTCATGCGTGGCATTTTGCTGCACGGGGCACTAAGTGCCAAGCACTGACCTGAGAGTTTTTGTGAGCACGGGCAGAGCAGTGCCAACCTTGATCCAAATTTTGGCCTCACTCTTTTCCAGTGGCTGTTGTATCCCAAGTCCGTGTCTAGATCCAGATCTGAACCTCTCACAGCCAGGTCCATTCCAAACAGATCCCTTTTTTTCCCTCACAATTTGTTTGTAAGTTTGGGAGCCTTCTGCTTTACCTTCATGTCCAGGCTTCCCTGGAGGCATTTAGTACCCCAGCATGCACCAACTAGAGCCCGCCTGACGTGCAAGAAAGCTCCAAGGATATTTGGAAGACATCTGCCCTAAAGCTGATGCCTAGGAGTTACTCATCTCAGCTGAAGCTCCTCAATTTAGACTTTCACTGTAATGGTGGAAAATAGGCCCCTCTAGAGGCAATTTGAGCAGTGTAGCTAAAAAACTTAAGCTGAATGGTTCACTGGAAAGATTTTTTTTTCTCTGCCTTCACTGAAGAAAATACAGAGTGGTTGGGATATCTATGTTTCAGACTTCTGAAGTGAGGTGAGTTAAATCCTTACTCTGCTTACTCTCTCCAGGAAATCAAGCATGCAGGCTCTCCCAACATCTGTATCAACATCTTTTTAATCAAAACTTTAAGATTTCTCACCAACTGTGTCTGAGCAATATTTTTTTTCTTTTTTTTTTCTTTTCTGTTTTTAACAATGCTCAGTTGTGAGAGCTGAAAGAATTAGCAGTAAATTTACTCATGGGAAAAAGCACATTATGACAATGAAGCAAAGGTCTCTAGTGTCTGCAGTCCCACAGTGAGTATGCATGTTCAGATGTGCATATTAATTGTCATTTATTTCACTGGCAAGAGGCAAGGAATAAATGGTGCATGGGCATCTGTTTTCAAATGCTTATCCAAGGTGCTGACTCACGTCCATAGGTCACCTGAAAGTAAAATTAGTCCCTTAGGATCCAGGCCAAATGTTCTGGGAAAATATCCCATCTCAACAGTCTGTGAGTCTTTGAAGCAACTCTTAGTGACTGACTTTTTTTTTCCCCATTTTCTCCTTTACAAATGTAAAATAACCTCCTGCTAATAGTGTCTTCAGAGCCTTGTCTAGTTATAACACAATTCTGTTATGTTTTAGCCTCTTTCCTCTCATCCACCAAAACGAGAAAGGTAATTCATATTGCAGTTTTGTCTTCTAGATCCATTGGTTTCAATCTCATGGCACAACCTGATTTTAAGATGTGTTATTGTACTTCTTACTTCTAAATTTCAGTCTGTGTTGCTCAGTAGTGATTAAACAAATATGTTAATAATTCCAAAACAGCCAACACAAGATAAAAAAATTAGAGTTATAACTTACCCAAATAAAAAAGATCTGAGTCTCTGACAATTATGTTAAATTGTGATATTAAAGAGCTTAAAGAAAAGCTAATATGTTTCATTATTTACTGTAGGCTGTTTTCATGAAGATATTCTCTTGCACTTAGAGTTTTTTGGCAATATCCGTATATAATTTTCAAAGTGAGAAATGCTGGTTGTTTTGACACTTCTCTCGGTTAAAACCTCTGCTCTAATCAATGAGACATTTGATTTCCTCAAACAGGTTTAAAAAATGTCATTTAATATCAGTTTCCATCACAGTGTATTTCAGGACTGGTGGTTTAACAATTGCTCTCCAGGAGAATTACTTATTTCTTGTTTTATTTGTGTGAGGAGCTCTACAGTGTGACAGGTCCATGAGAAAGTGAACCCAGCCGAGGAGCAGGTGGTCTGCTGCTCCTATGTTATTGCCATTATGTTGCCTTTGTTAAATTACTCCATAAACCCAAGTTTCCTCATCGCCATTTGTTAAATTTGCCTACCTCCACTCTGTGAGCACAGATAATCAGTCAAACCTTAATTGGGGTATATTTAGATCAAAGTATGTAGCCAGCGTTTGCTCCCAGTACCTGGGTTGCAAATGATAGTCACATGAGTGGCTTTCTCTATTGGGCATGCTTTTTGTTTAACCATGATCATTGCTGGCAGGCGGCTTTTTGTGCAAGTGAAAAGCCCTTTAGAATTCCTCTAATTCTGACAAAGAAACTGTCTTTGGGAGGAGAAATTGAGTATTGCCTTCTTGCATCTGAATAGTCTTTCAGCTCTATATTCACAGCAATATACTTAATGTCCGCAGAAAAGAAGCAGAAGGTTTGGATCCATGCTATTTGTTCCTTATCTAGCTTCTAGAAAGTCTTGGAAGCTTGTATTTTTACCAGTTAAGGAGATATATGTAAGGTCTGTGAGTACAGGCATGGATTTCTCTTGAGAAGTGTTGCAAAAACACTTTGCTACAAAGATCACAGAGGTTGTCTTTTTTTTATTTAAGAGGTAATAAATCAAAGCAAGGTTTGTGTAGGGATGAGTGATACATCATCTTTTGCACTGCTCCTCTGAGAAAGGTAGAAAATGTTTATGGAAAGATTTTCCATTTTTTACCTTATTTCTGATCTGATTGCTGGTTTAATCAGTTGTTTTCAGATGAATTAAATTAGCTTTATTTATTACCTTGCACATCTTTCATTTCATTTGGTGGCACCGTTTTATATTGTCTTTTATTTATTCATATCATGGTAGCACCTAAAGGCCCCATCTGAAGTTAAGAGTCCTGGTGCTCTGAAAACTACAGAGGATAAAAGGTGGCTCATTCCCTGAAGAGCCTGCAGTTTAATCAAGACAGCAAGATACATGCTACACTAAATTTGGGATATGCTATCGAGAGCAAAACACCTACAATTAGCTTTCAGCACTAATAGCTCTTCGGGGTTCAGTTGAGCAAAGGCATGCACAGGCACTAGATTTTAGGGCACGTTGAGCAGCCTCATTTTGTTCAAACTGACAAGGACATATGCAAAGCTGATGATAAATCTTCCAGGGCAGGAGGTTAGGTTGTGTGACCAGGCCATTGGCCGGTTGAGAGGGAAAGCTGTCGTTAGGGACAGAAAGTTGACCTGGTCTTTGGATTTCTCTACATTTGAATGCTGAGTTAACAAAGCACAGATTTAGTATGTTTAAAGAGTCAATGCGGAGAAAATACTGTAAAGTAGCTCTGTTTTCCACAAAATTCCTCGCAGACCTTATTCTAAAGGAACTTTGCAAAGAGTAAAGGCCACTTTTGAAGCAACATAAAGGCCACTTTTGTCAGTGAAATAACTTGCTGGACTTTTTCCCCACAGATTTGTATAGAGCACTGGTTCACATCAGGGTCTGAAAAAAAATTAGTTTTGATTGTATATACATACATACAAAAGGGTAAACAGTCTGAATAAAGCCCTTTGTACTGGATTAGTGTCTTAGCTCTTTAACCCAAGCTGCAGGTTTGGGATGTCTTTGTTCAGTTAGGTTTTTGGGGCTGACCAAGCTGGGTGTGTTTGAGTTTCATTCCTCAACCTTTTGAGGTCTGCGGGACTGATTCCTTGCATTCAGTGCCAGCAGTACTGTAAGTGCCTGATGCTTTATTCTCTAAGCTATTCATCCTTTCAACCTTTGGCTTTTTTTCCTTAATCCATCTACCTTACTAAGTTTTCAAGTCAAGTAAAATGTTAAATGTGCTTGAAGCAAGAGCAACATAGAAATAACAGTGAGCGTGCCAAGAATTTCTGGCCATCTCGTTTATTTATTCTGTGTGTGTGTATAAATATATGTGTACACGTGTGAATGTGCATGGGGGTAAATGATTACACTACAAAAGATTAATTTACCATGAGGCAGAAGTGATGTAAAGCACATATTCCAAAGGATATTATACGGAGAAAGGCAAAATAAACACATTTGAGCAACTTCTCGCTAATATCAGAAACAAGTAATTGCTCTACATCATGAATACTTTTGTGGAGAATTCAAATACTTAATACTGCTTGTCTGAAGCCTTGATGACTTTTTTTGGCTGCAGGGGACAAGAGGCTTACACACATGCCACCACTTCAAAGATTTGCCGTCTATTAATTTTTTACTTAAGCTTCAGAGTGTTAAATTGTTCAATTTAAGCCGTGAATATATTTTATAAGATCATCCTAGCCCACCATTTTTCCCAAAATAGAGAAGTTCAGGATATTTGGCAGTTTCACCTCCTCACCAACTTGCTGCAAAATATATATGAATAATTTCTTTGAACCTCAGCAGCTTGTGATACAGAGAAACACAAGTTCAAACCTTAGTCTTTCCTTAACGATGGAAATAGACTGTTCTAAAAATAAGTGCTGAATTTGATGATTTAGATTTAAAAAAATAAAAGCACATCATAAATAGAAATGTGTTCTAACTTTTCCAATTGGAAATTAAAAATAATGGGCTATTTTCCATTTCCTTGTGGGGCTTTCACGAGCTGAATCAATATAATGAAATGTTCCAGTCAGCAAAATAAATCAAGAGCCTTTTACTGTTTTTATCACAAGAGATCCCCAGTGGGGTGAGGGAGGAGAACAGAAGAGAACGCATGACATTATGCAACTATCCTACATCAGAGTGTGAGTCCGGCTGCTGCTCCTGAGCTAAATGCTCTCTCTGCTTAGCCAAAGCCGGGAAAAAGATGGGAATGTGAGATTGCCAAGAACAAGGTACACTGTCTCTAGTCTGTCTCAATTATGAAGAAAAAACTGGGGATCCAGTGATTTGCTGTGCTCTCACTAAGACTTGGAGGCCTTCTATTCGTGCATTCCTGAGAATGAGAGCCTGCATGACACTACTGCCCCAAAGTCAACAGAAAAGATTCCCACCTTACTTCTGTGAGACCTGTACCAGTCTGAAATGCAGGATTAAGCCTGATGGCATGCTTCAAATGGGACCCACAGTGGAGTTCCTGGAGCAGATCCTCCCCACACAGTGGCTCTGCTGTGGAGGCTTCCCACTACTCACCATGGTCTAGGACTCAAGAGCTGCCTGTCTGCAAATACTACTTAGAGCCCTGGGAACACATCAGCAGAAAACCACTCTGGCCACTGGGTTTACATCATGTTGTGTTCTGCAGGAAATGTTTGTATTTGTTTCAGAAAGAAGTCCTGCTGTTTCAGATTAAGTGCCTTTGCCATCTGCTAAAAGAAGGGTAAAACAGCACGCAGTCAGCTGTTAAAGAACAGAGATAGAAACTCAGTGCAGAGCCATGTTCTTGCTAGCTCCATGGTAAAAATTCCCATTTCATAGAGTGTTCCATTATGCTTTTTTTGTGACATTTTCATCTCTCTAAAAGTCAAAGGAATTCTAGTGTCAAAAAATACAGCTTCCATAGCTGTCCTAGTTTATCCCAACCTCCCTCTGCTCTCTGCAGCCAGCACCACTTTCCGGGCAGGATCAGACACGCTGGAGGAAAGATCGCCGGGGTGCCAGCCACAAGCAGGTCACTGCAAACATATGGGCACCCGTGCTCTGAACCAAACTATTAAGGAGGAAAAGCTGTGAAGGCTGCTGACCTATTTCTTTCTATGAACAATTTCATTTGATTCTTTTAGGATTGTCCAACTGGCAGGGACTGTGGGACAATAGAGCTTCAGACCTAGGCTGACTGGCAGTAGATGGGACTACTTGGAAACTTGCCACTCCTGATTGCTCCTTCAGAGCAGACCATTTCAAAGCTGGTGTAAAGAAGATATGTACATCAATCAAGAAAGTGCTATTACTCTTGCTAATAACAGTAGATGATATATAGAAGGCTGTCAATGAGCTTAGACTTTTGGATTCCCTAAGGCTAATGCTACCCAAGTAAATTAAACAACTTGAATGAAAATCCTCTGGCACTGAAACTTGATTGTCTGAACCATTAAATTGCTAGAAGGGTCCTTGGCACAGTTTTGACCAGTCCTACTAGTGCTCTCCCAATTCCTGGACATGCTACAGAAGTTAGGTCAGTCCAGAGACCATTCCCATTAGGCAGTCTGTGTACATATAAACTCAAGCTGTTCCAGGCCAGTTGGCCAGAAAACAGCCCTGAGCATGTTTGATTCACCCATATAGATGCATCCAAAGTGTACTGAGTTTGTTAATACAGATACTCTGTGTCCTAGGCACCAGGCTTTGGACTCTGTGACCGCATTAGACCATATCCTCATCATGCTCATAGAAGGCTCACCAATACTAAGGTGTTTCAGAAGTCTGGAAATCATTTAAGATCTTAGGGAACTTCCCAGCATTAAGTCCAACCAAAGAGCCACCTTACTGAGTAATAGCCTGTGCCCAGCAGTGGCCAGAAGAGGATATCTAGGGAGCAGCATAAAAACAGTACAAAAGCGCTCTTACACTTTCCCAAATAGCAGCAATTTTTAGTTTAGGTTTTGATAGCTTAGGATCCTTCAGTCTTGAGAAATACCGTGTTGTCTATTGCAGTGAGAAAATGAAATTTTTGCTCATATTTATGGGCAGAAAAAGGATATTACTGATATTCATCTAACTATCCTGGAAGAGCCAGGTTGAGTTCTGCTCGGGCTTTCCTGGGAGCTCTTTCTGCATATTCTGAGCACTTTGGGAGTGACAGTGCAACATGCACTGGGAAGATAGACAGGTAGATGGAGGAGGGATGTTTAGCCTGCAGGCTACTAAAAAATACGTGCTCCCCCTGATAGTTACTGTGTGCTGTTTTGCTCACTAGTCAAAAGGATGAAGGGAAAGCTGGTCACCTCCTACTCCTTTTCCCACTTAACAGCTTGTTCAGCTGAATGTTGTACACAGAAATGAAGAAGGCGTCTAGGAAAGGGTGAGGGACATATTTTGCTCTTAATTTTGAATAGATAGGCTCATGTGGTTAATGAGTAAGGTACTGGTCACTTTATGATGAGAAGCCCTTCCAGTGCATCACAGGGGTCCTACAAGACTGTATATGACATTTGCTTTAGTCCATATTTTGGTTTTTATGGCAGTAAGCCTGGACATTTTAATTAATTCCTCCAGAAGCATACCATGAATATAAATCCAAAGTCAATTAATGTTGTTTTAACTATTGACAGCAGGAAGAAATAGTGATCACTGTATGTCAATACAGTAAGTTAGAATCTTTTAAAAACCCAAAAATAAATGTTGCACAGATAAATTTGTGCCTTCAAGACCATATGAAGCAATGCAGATGGGAAGCTAATGGATATTCACTTCTCAGAGGATAGCAAAAGGGGACATTTGGAGCATTCCAGGACTTCCCTTGCCCTTGCTGCCTTGCAGGAATAGAGGGAGATGTGTACCCCAAAATAAGGCAGTTTGACACGCTGGACACTGTGCTACACCAAAGGATGAGGAAGTCTTTTTGCCCTCCCCAAAAGCCACCAGAGTGGTCTGTTTGCCTCTCAGTCATTCTTATGAGTTCCCTCTAACCCTTCTCTGTCCTTTTCTCTCCCATTTACCATGCTTCAGAAAACGTCATTGTATTCCTCCATCATTTCACCCTTCCCTTGGGATGTGTGTGAATGTTGTCTGAACACATCCTCTCTTCTCTAGGTACATTTTCCCTCTGATGCAAATCAGAGACAGTGAGGGCCCCAGCCCCTGGTCGCTTCTCTGTGTCAGCAGCTGCTCTAAAATCCAAGCAGCTTGCCCCTAAATTTTAACCTGGCCAAACAGTGACAAAATTGTGATTTTTTTTTCATACATTGGGGCACGTTTCTGCTCAGATTTCACTGGGCTTGGCCATGGCAAACTGTGACAGACATAGCAAAAGATCCCCCATTTTGGTAGACCTTCTGAGCTGTCATAAGAAGGAAACATATATGGAAAGGAAACAAAGCACTTATGGCAATTTTCAAGGATGGGGAAAAAATGCCAGGTGTAATAGGGTTGTTAGGGATTTGGCTTGACTAGCTAAAGAGAAGCAGCAGAGACAGGCCAGTAATTGTACGTGTGTTTCTGCAAGCTGACCTTCCTTTGAAGGATGCTACAGTGCAGCACCTCCCCCCAAGGAGTAAAGAGTTCTGCAGAGAGAGGATGTGAGAAACTAAGAAAATTTGCTTTCTTGCTGCTGCTTGCCTAGTGCCTCCACTTTGCTGCAGGAAAAGGAGTCATCTGCATGCCAGATTACAGCACACTCTCTAATTTATGTTTTCACTTCTTAACACGCAGCGTACAATAACCTGCATCCTACAGCAGCCCAAAGGGATGGAAACCTCTGTTCTGTAAGACTTGGCCCATTGAGCTCATTGCTTCGAGTCTGAAGGCACTGATGAAATTGAGAGTCAGGAAAATGGCTCTAAACTTTTTATCTGACACTACAATTGAAGTGGCTGTACTTCTAGCCATCTGCCTTCTAACACATATGGTATTCCTAGCTGCCCACCACTGCTTTTGCTAGTGCCACTGAGCAAAGGTGAGAGAATAATAGCTACTATGACAAGAATAGAGAGTAGGAAATGACAAGTTGCATATACATTTACACTGCATATTGCAGTGTGATTTGTCTTTTTATCTGAACGTCTCCTATTTTTACTGTAAGGTCTAGCACAGAATTAAGCAAATTGATTACATCCCTGCTTCTACTTTTATTTCTTCCCTTCCTGGGGAAAAAAAAAAAGAAACTTTTATGCTATATTTACCAAAAATTATTGCTTTTACTACTTCACTTACATTGCTTGTGCCAACCAGTCCAACCTGTGATTTGGGGACCTGCTGGATCTCCAAGTCTGACAGACTCTGGTTTTATGAGACTGATAAGCTCTGGCTTTCAAAACCAGTCTCTTGGCCTGCATCATGCCCCACTGGGGGTACATGGAGATGAGTTGTGAAACCCTTGGCTACAGCAACTACCTAACACAGACACAGATCTCCTGAGGTCTGGAAGTCTTGTCAGACTCTGGAAGATGTTTATAAACCATTCCAAAAGCCTGCACACCCTAACTTTCATGTATAACAGTTTTTGCTGTGATTGATGGGGAAGAGTATCCTATTGCCCCTGGCCTGCTGAGAAGAGAGGATGGTTCAGGGGTTCTGAAGCAGCACTTGCTTTTAACCATCCAGTTGCCTCCCTCCAGCATAAGTCTATGGCAGGGTGATGCAGTGGAAACGACTTTCATCAGTCAGAGAAGCAAGCAGATGTGCCAACAGTGAAGGAGATGTGGATACAGATGGGGATGTGGATATGGATGGGGTTGGGGATGCAGGCACACCTGTGGCATTGAGGACAGGTCTGTCTCTGGATTTCATAACTTGCAATAGAATATCAAATGATCTACAACTGTGACAAAGTTGCTTATGGGCACATAGCATTTTAGAAAAAAATAAGTTAACCCAAAAGAAATGCTGATTGTAGAACAGTTTTGAAGTACTATCCTCACAACTGGCCTTTTGATTTTCTGCCTCAGTTTTCTTATCTGTAAATAAGCTTAATATTTAATTCAGGCATGCTATTTGGTTTAATTGGTTGATAGTTTTAGCTTAGAAAGTTAAATGCTATGTGCATTTTACTTAGTTTTGCTTACCATTAATTTAGCTGCTACTTTAATGAGTGGCCCTAAGCTTTTCCTGTGGGCAGCATCTGAAGCCAGAGCTCTGCCAGTCTTTAAGCAATGAGGGACATTCCTCTGACTGTCCCTGTCAGAGCAGGAGGAAATCTCACAGCAATTTTCCACGATGCTCTCTTGGTATGGGCCATGAACCGGAGCAGCACAGAGTGTTGCCTCAGTCACCAGCTGGGATTGGCCCCTCTACAGGTTCAGGAAAGAAGTCCCATGTAAAATGAGACCAATGAAAGCAGTAAAGCGGAGAAAGTTTCTTCCTCCTCTTCTGTCCCTGGTGTCAGTTAGCATAGGGACTTAGTGTAATATTATTATAACATTTTTTACAGTAGGAATTATAATTGAAATTTGTTATGTATGAGGATAACTAAAACTCGATCATTTCACACTCTTCAGTCCATGCCTGAGGATGTTTTGGGGTAAATAGATTGCTTAGAAACAGCCAGTGACTACAGCTAAAATTACATTTTACCAACTGAGCTGAATGGCTTTTTAATTACAGCACTGATGTCCGCATGCTGTCACCACCGTCTAATACTAAGACGGTATTGATTTGATTTTTAACTTTGATGTACCAGGAGAGAAAATGCAGAGTAGGATTTTTTCTTAAATCTTTTTTCCAAAGTAGTCAAGAGCCCCAGCTGTAAAATGATGGGTTATTTTTTGTCTGTCTCCTTTTATGTTTGCTTGTACCTTGAATATTGTTACTGTCCACCTTGAATTTGTTTAGTTGTATACAAACATTTTGAAGCTAAAATTTGTAATTTCATGGTACTGGTGAGCCTTGGTAACAACTAAATTTTTGC
The DNA here is from genome assembly GCA_013397155.1 of Irena cyanogastra. NCBI lineage: Eukaryota > Metazoa > Chordata > Aves > Passeriformes > Irenidae > Irena > Irena cyanogastra. The sequence goes on along the minus strand of VWZV01011736.1, from coordinate 948,292 downwards.
TATACACACAAATGTTATATGGAACAACTGGCAAATCTACCAAGCAGACATATCAGCCACAGGAATCTATATGACCACAGTCTCCTGTGATAATGCAATCTTAGTGCATTAATTTCCTTACATAACAATTACAAATGCTTTCGTACCAAGATGTCAAGGATCTTCTATTTTATGAGAAAGTACTTGTTTTTAAGAATATATTCTGTATCTTTACTGGTCACTGAGTGCTACTTAGAGCAAGGGAGTCTTTTACTTTGTGAATGCAGACCTTTCCTTCTCTGTCTAAGAAAAATTTTAAAAACTTGTCTGGGATAAACCTTTAGTTTGCAGAAGGATTGCCACCTTGTCCATGATCTGTGAGGAAGCCACAGCCACAAGGCATCTCTTTCTTGGCTGCTCTGCTCTGTGGGGAAAACCAGCTCCTGCCCTGCAGACTCCCAACTTTCTTAGGCTCAGATGAAGAGCTAAAAGAGGCTATTTCATATCTGTATGTGAACATTAAGTAATATTGGTCCAATACATAGGCTGGTGATTCAGAACTAGGAAAAGTAGAGTTGGTCCAAAATCCATTTAATTTGAAGGTTCTCTAACTACCAGCTGCCATGGGTTTGGAGGTACATTTGCACAAGCACTATGGAAAAGGAAATCCATTTATCGTGCAGGTGGGACACTGGTCTGTACAGGTATTCCTTGTTGTTGTGGTTTAACCCCAGCCTATTGGTAGAGCTGGGAATGCAGCCGACATCATTAATATCTGAGCTAACAATAAAAAGGGAAATGAAAGTATATTAACTGCACCCACTGCATAGCCATAAAGGCAAAGGTCTGTCTGAGATTAACAAACAGCTTTTCAGTGGAGACGGGACTATAACTCACTTCAGGGGCTCTGATCTTTGATGAGTTTATGAATGAAAACAAAGCTCAAGTGAATGAATTACGGACATGATTCACTCAGTTGTCTCATACACTTTTATGACCTTTTAGTGTTTCAGTTGCCAGGAGGATGGGATGCTGGGATGGCCTCCAGGAGCCCTTTGCTTGAGTTCTGGCTCGGTTAAAGACTTGCAGCGTGTCCTTGGGAAAACCTCTTTAATATACCTCACATCTCTGCTCCCCATCTGTAAAACAAGAATGATAACTTTGTGTCATTTGTATGTAGGTCACCTGAATGTCAAATTCAGTAATGAAAAGTTCTAAGTTGTAGCCTACTGTGCTATATTTCCCCTGTCATCAGTAGAAATACTCATTATTTACTCCAGGTAATATATATCTATTTTTATATACTTTTTCCAACTTAAACTACTCTGTCAAATAATCAAGCAAATAGCAAATAGAGCCCTAAGAATAGGGAGAAATGAGAACATCCAAAGGGGAGATGCAGCTGTGGTAACTGACTCTGATGCTCCCACCCCAAGGATCTCACGAAGAAGTCTTGGTAGACTCAAGAAAACAAAAGGGAAGAAATAATTTGGACTTTTATGATGTTTTTCAGGGTTCATAATCCTTTTTACCATAACCCATATGGTCAAAGAACTACATGAGAAAAGTGGTGGTTTTCATGAAACCATGTGACTGCTGGATCTGGACCTTTCCAGATCAAACCAGTTGCTGCAACATGTGCAGTGTAACATGAGATGTTTGCCATGCTGCTAAAGAAAAATATTGCATGAACAAATAGAGTACGCCTTGGGTTGTTTTGCTTTTTGCTGGGGCCAAATTCAAGAATACGAATGTGGTCAACCCCTTCCCTGGAAGCTTTCCTATCCTGCTGCTCTTTCAAGTAGAATTTTGCCTCAGGTTGGCTGATATTGTAAACCCAGCTCTGCCTGAGATAGCTGGTTTTGTAATGGATATTATCTAGAATTTTATCCTGTAGAAATTACAGTAAATTCCATTACTCCTGTTAGGACCATTACCAGTGCTTTGTACGTATTATTTCATAATGTGTATGCATATAACTTACCATACATTAAAGCCACCTCTTGGCAACATATTTTGAGTACCCTACCATCTTTTGGAGTGTGGGCAAAATGAAGGGAAGGCATGGGCTTTATGCAAGTAGGCAGCTTCTAAAGGGTTAATGAACAACGAGGAATTTGTGTATAGCTCATTAATTGTTATATTGCATCCCTTTATCTAAATTGTTAGTGGCCTGCTTAGTCAATTGAAACATATTACTTTGATATTAAAGCTGCAATCAAAATCTTTATTCTTGTGCATGTTCTACTTGAGAATACTAATCCGTCAGAATAGGGCAGTTGGAATTATCTTGAAAAGTATTGCAATTCAATAAGCCATATGCTCAAAAATAGAGACATCAGGTTCAGCCAAATATCCTAGGAACTTATGCAGTTATTTTGACTTTTACATACAAACAGACCAATCTGAAATACTGTATGAAAGAGCCCATCAGTGTTTGGATTTAAAGTCTGGCCTCATGTTCAAGGAAAATGAGGATGATAATTCCATGCCAGGCCATCACGCAAAATTAGCTTTGCTGTGGTAGTACAACAGAGCCTGCGCAGGGAAGGTGGATATTGTAGATTGTGATATGGTACATGGGGGTTTTATATTTGTTACATAAGCTCAGAGTATTCCAACTAGTTTATGATGTTCTGTGAGGCATATCTGCTCTAGGTTTTCTCTCTAGATCAAGGAGTGAGAGAGGAACTTCAAAAGTTCCCCAGATGTTACTGAGGCTTAGTTGTCTTGACAAAATGCTGTTTTCACCTCAATGGAGATAGCAGTGTGGACGCATTCCCAAATCTGGCATCTACATTACTCCCTAGAATAAAGAAGGATGAGCATGGCTCTTAGTGCCCAGGTAGCCTAGGGATATTGCAGAGCCACATTGCATTGGGTCTGTGTCAGACCAGCCCAAAGGTGATCCCTGTTACAAGCAGTTTGAGTGGAAGACAAAAGCCATAGATGGAGCAGACCAAAAAGAAGAGAAATAAGGGGTAACATCGATCAGTAGAATTGGTGTTTAGTCACCTATGTTTCCAATCATCACCAGGAGCAGAGTTTTAAAAGAGAAGAAGGGCAGTGAAATAGCCTTGAAGGGGTTTGTGGGAAAGAGGATGCACAGACACCTCTGCAGCCTTCATTTAAATAAGCCTAAATCCTGAGTGGCTTCATTCACCATGCTGGAGGGGGTTAGGAGTTGCAGAAGTGCATTAAGACATGTGGGTTGGGCAGCAGAGTGATGAAGTTTTCTGTCTTGGACACAGGGAAGTGTTGAGAAGTGTAACTGTGCCCATACACTCAAGTGTGCACTCCATCAGGGAAGGCACAGAGTACCTTCAGGTGTGTAGGGGATTGAGGTGCACTGCTTAGAGCATTTCCATTGCATTTTATGTGACATGGTTTCCTGAAAGAGCCAGCAATTTATTTACCCTGCTAATTTAGATTGTACTGTGATCAGCATGTGTCTGTGAATAGGGGTGGGTATGTGGGTGTGTGTGGGTGTGTGTCTGTGTGTGTGTGCACATGCAGGTGGTAGATGCTATATTACTGGGAGCAATAACTTTATAAATAGGGAAAATTGCAGACCAGGGCAGTAGAAGAATAAACACCCATATTAATATTCTGGTTGTTTCCAAGACAAAAGAAGATAAGAGCAGGAAGTGAAATAGGAGCGTTTGGTCGGAAATGTCTTTCTGTTTTCCAAGCTGTTCACAGAAACCTGTTTCCACAGACATTCGTATTCCTCTGCATTTCAGATCGTTAGTGTCATGACAGCTGTTATTAAGAAATATTATGTAGTGCGTAAAAAAACATTTCACATATTTTGCTGATAAAGTTAATTTGTTCAAGGACATCAATTAAAAACCAGGTTTTCTAAAATGCACTTTTTAGTGTTAAATTTGATGATATCAACTCAAATAAATCAAACTTGACTGTAACCTAAGGAAAACAAATGCTTGAGCATTGTTTTAAAACACGTGGTAAATAAAAAGCTCAAGAATGAGGAGATGGTGCCAGGAATGCCAGGATATCATCTTCTCACTATGATTCAACTTAAGGTCGGTGACATTGATGTAACTTTGACTTCAAGAGAGGAAATATTTCATAGTAAACAGAGCAAGAATGAATCCCCTTGGAATAGTAAAGATACAAATTGCTTTCGTTTTCATTTCTGTACTGCTAAATTTGTATTTCATGTGTGGGATTGTAATTGATGACTGCTTACTTGTCTGGATGAAGAAGGTTGAAAAAAAGGCATTCTAATTGTCATGGTTTTTTGTGTTAGTGGCTAAAATAGCAGTCATCATGCTGAAATCTTTGAAAACAACATACAAGCAATTCTTTTCTTCTTAAGCAAAACAGAAAAGGAGAAAAGCTTCCAAGCCTAAATATCCTTGTATCATCTGGCTGACATCTGGGAGTATAATGCACAAATTTTCCTGGAAATATGATTTGTATCAGCTAAGCAAACTCCAGTGTACCAGTTAAAGCATTAGATCTTCAGTTAAAGCTTTGAGGGATTTGAGGAGATTTTAACACCAGGTATCCTAATTCCCTTTCTACCAAGGTTCACAGTTAAAAATAAAGAGGTTTCTTCCACAGTATTTGTCATTAAATACTGTAAAATCTATAATTATTATTTTCATATGCCAACTTCTCAACTCTTCCAAAGACTCCCAGTTGCCTGTCATTATCTGATAGTCCCACATCTAAATTTCCCCTGATCCTTTACAGACAAGATTATGTTCCAGGTAACAGTGTAATTCATTAACATTCTCTGTGTTGTAGAGGAAGCGAAGCAAAACAAAGCTCTCTCCAGTTAACATTATTTTCACATCTTTTTAGGAAGAGGTGGAGTTGTTTCTTTATTTGTATTTCCTGAGCTTTTATCTTAGTCATTGTTCTCTCATGAGAATTCCAGTGAATTGGAGAAAAAAAATAGTTTTCTTTCTCTATATAGCGTATGAGCATGATCCACCTTCAATGTTATTTGGGACATGTTTTGGTTTTGGTATTGTAACAGCCTGTGTGACTGAGACTGAGGATGCTTGGATTTTATCCTGCCCTTGTCTTGGAACTGCCTTGAGGAAGTGACTTTTATTTGAGTCAAGTCTAAGACATGGCAATTGTCAGAGCCTGATGGGTAAATCAAAGGGAAAATACAACACTGAAGTCAGTGGCAAAGGACTCAGAGAGTGGTCCAGTGACCCATTCCAGTTCTGTCTTATCTTGTTTATTAACTCTGATTAGGGTTAAACCAGAAATGGAGTGTGTGTTCATATTGAAGAGCAATGAAATCAGCTTAGATTTGTTTATGGAAGAGTAGAATCTATGAAGAACCTATGTTTCATTTCAGAAATGATTTTTTTTTTTCATTTCATTTAAGGAAATAATGTCAAATGGTTCCTCTAGGGTCAGTTTCCAGAGCCCATAATAAAACACTTGTAGTACTTTAAGGGAGAACTATATGTAATTGGGAAATATTATGTGTAATTGGGAAACATTTGCAAGAGAAAGGAATCTAGGAAGGATCAGTAACACACCTCTTTTTACTCTGAAATGAACCAAATTTGCAGTTTTCTATATTCACCCTTTGTTTTCCCTGAAATGTGGGATGTATACAGAGGATCTCATATAGATGCTTTTCTCAGCTGGCTACACTGTTCATTCTAGGATAAGGTAGCTGGGTGTTTGTAAGTCTGAAAGGAGGGATGACAGGGAATTCTCTCTCATAGGCATCCTGATCCTTAGGGTGATTTTTGGGTAAATCCACCATATCCCATAGATTCGTTCCCTTCTGCAGATCTCTAGTGTGCCTCATTTTTTGTTCAAAAGGACGTCTTGTCCCTGATCCAAGAAAGCACATGTAAGAGACTAAAACCATGTGGTTTAAATTGAGGACAAACAACAGGTTTACAGAAAATTTGTATTTGAGACTATTGACCAACTGTTTTTGTTCACTGGTCAGTATCAATACAACTCAGATAGACTGCAACTGCTCCGTTGTAAGAATACATGTTTATGTTTTGTTTGTGTGTAAGCTGTAATTGTTATGGAGCCTATTCCCTGGAAGAAACATGCAAATAAATCATTATGTGCTTTTGCTGTGCTCCATTATACACTTCATTCAGTTCATTGCCTTCACAAGACAACTGAGAGAGTTCATTTTGTTGACTGCATTTTCCTAAGGCCTAATGGTATCGCACCACAGTGCAGAAGGTACTGCATGACACACACATGTTCCTGCACCACTGCTCAGATTGCAGTGGATCCAGACAATTTTCTCTGGTTAGTGTTTAACTGAAAGTCTTTGTGCCCCTAATCCACCAGCCTCCAGCAGACAGCCTGCCCAGGCACTGCCAATAGTGGATATTTGAACTCGAATAACCTATAAGGCTGGAACTTGGGTTACAGCATCAGAGAAAACTGGAAGACCATTTCTCCTATTGACAGTGGGTAGGTTATGATCTTGTGGACTGAACACAGTAGAATTTCTCCATGCTTTTCCATGCAGCTTTATTTTTTATTACTAGGATGTGAAAAAACAGTGGCAAAGGCTGTTCCATTGTTGATTTCCTGGGTGCCATCCTTTCTTGTACTCAGGCAATCAAATGCCCTTATGCTCACAGGGCATACACCTCAGAAATTGTAAGGAAAAGATGCAGAAATAGGTCTTTCACCCATCCCGTCTTGTCCTTTACGCATCATGAAAGGACTCCACCTCCACCTGCTGTAATTAGAAAAGGTCCAAACTTATTAATTGTAGCCTTTGCAAAACTGTTGCAAGTCAACAGCTACTTTTGGGCAAGCAGCAGGTCTGGCTCAAATTTTTTGCATCTGCTGGGGTTTGTATCACCATCCTTTTCTTTTTTAACTAGAAAAGAAAAGCGTATTTCCCCCTACACATACACACAGTCCTCTAGTGGTATTGTAAAATACACTCTTCTGGATTCTGGGTTGCTGTAATGTTGTTTCAGCTGATAAGTGTTAACAAGAAGCCAGTACAATGGACTATGAAGCCAGTGTGAGAGCTGCATCAGAGCAGATCTTTACAGAGAACAACAAACACTGTAAGATGATATGTGTGATCTTTTCCACCAGGAGGAGAGAGGCAATAGATTGAATGCACCAAAAGTTTTTTGAAACTCTTCTGCTGCTATCCAAGTTTTACCTCTTTGTCTATTTGTATAGTCAAACGAAACTCCATTTTCACTCCTTTATCTTCTTTTTCTTTCCTTTTGTACACTTTACTTGCCATTCTAATTAGCTTTCTATTACTACTTTAAGGGGCAAATAATGATGTCTGTTCTATAGACACTGAGAGCTTTTCTGCAGGCAACTGTGGATGGGTTTGCTTACATTGCTAGGCAGGAAGGGCTGGAGCAAGGATGGCTGCTTGCCTGGGCTGTGGGAGAGTGAGCATGAGCCCCTTTCTAGACTGGGTCTGCATCACTAGCCCTTCTGGAGGAAAGGCTAGTGGAAAGAACACTGCCTTTTCTCATCCGCAGAAGGATGAGAATGATGTTCTCTGGGAAAGGGTAGTTAGAGAATAGATATATAGATGATTATAAGATGTTAAAGAGAATTAAACCTTCATGTGTTCCTGTAAAGTTTCTATGCCCTTACACTCAGCACGAGCAGTGTTCCCATCATTTCCCAATTCCATGCACTGGGCACAGTCTAGAACTGTTCAGAGCAGCTGAAAATAGGCCCTAAAAGAGCACCAGGTCCCCCATAGTCTTAGAGAAACTGTGTAAGGACTAAGATCTAGTGGTTAGAGATGAAACAGGAGATTTCAGTGACCCTGGTGATGGCATTTGCTTCCTCTTCCTTATCTGACACTGATCCCTTTTGCAAAACACTTAGAAGTCTGAGAAGTGTTACATAGGAATTAAGTACTATTTATTAGGCGAAGTGCTGAAGGAAAATGTGGATTCTTGGTGTTGCTTTCTTGATGTAGCTGAAAGGAAGCCTCGTGCCAGGGAGCTCTGTTCCTCGTATAACCTTCTGGATGTGAACACTCACACCATGCTCTTCATCTGCTGGTTTCAAAGCCTCCAGGAGGGTTTATCTCACAGGAAGTGTTGATGAGGTACAGGGAGAGTATACTGTCTGCCTAGGATCACCCCGTTTCCAATGTCAAGCCCTTGATCCACGTGGTGTGCAAAGGTGATTGTTCATCAATGAGGGCCCTTCTGAGACATCTGGGCTTTCTGTGGAATGCCAGGGAACAGCCCTGCATCTGGGGAGAGCCTGAAACCTCCCCTTGCCCCCTGCTCAAGGCAGAGCCAAGTCTGGCAGCTCTAAGCTGCTGATTGTAGATTTGTGTGCATTTAAGGCTGTCCTATTTGTTCAGCTTTAGCATTATGCCCGTGGAAAATGCCAGCCAATAAAGCATAAATGCCTTTATCCTACTAACATTGGCACTTCTTGTTTTCTAAAGGACTCCTGAGACCACTGAAATAATGCAATTGGCACATATGTGGTATGGTAGAGCAGGAACAAAAGAGAAGACAGGTTTATTCTGCAGAAGAAAATGTACGTGTAGTTTAATCCTACAGCCCATCAGTGACCATCTCCACACCATGGGCAAGTGCAGGGGACTTGAGAGTTTGAGCAGGGGAGAATTGTGATCCCCAGTCAAGTAATTGAGATTACTTGCTCAAAATACAAATGCAGAAAAATACAGTATATGAAAATACAGTTACCAGAGTAAATAGAAGCTGCTTTTGCTTTTGCCAATAGTTAAATACTGTTTCACAGCTATTGGCCAAGCCATTCAAAACACATTAAAAAAAAAAAAAAAAAAAAAAAAAAAAAAAAAAAAAAAAAAAAAACCACCAAAACCCAGACAGATTGTCTTCATGTTTCATGAGAAACCAAAACAGTCTGGAGGTGGCAGTGGCCTACACAGAGGAATGTTGTCCTGAGTCTCAACAAGCTCCATCTGGTCTCAGACTTCATTTTGTTTGATTTGGGGCATTTAAAATTATATTTGATTTCCTAATTACCAGCATACTCCTGCTGGGCTGTTCGGTAGAAGTGAGATGTCCTTCCTGTTAGATGACATCTTCCTCTTCCCTTGCTGGTGCTAAGCATGCAGAGCAGGCATCTTTTCTCATTCCCTCTTGATGTTTCCAGCTAAAAATGCTAATGGTGCAATAAAGTGCTGAGACCAAGTGCTCTGGCTTTGCTGCTTCTCCACTCTCTGATGATGGAGAACATGGCAAACACAGCCATGCTTAAACGTTCCTTCTTAGGTCTCTTACAAGTGTATACATGAAGATATCAACCCACAAAACGCTTTCCACAGTTACCAGCACATAGCTTTGATTCCAGTGGTGGATACCATGCACATTTACCATGAGAAGTTCAGCTTCCTCTTTTGGACACTCTGGCAAAGACATTCAGACTACTCTTACAGGAGCAGTGGAACTGCTGCCCTGTTGTGAATACCTGTATTGCCACCCTTCAGTTTTTAATGCGCATTGGAGGCTTTTACACAGTCACCTCTCTCCAGGGGGTTTTGCTGAGCCTCTACAAGCCTGCCTGTCTGCCCCTTCTTCTGCCTCCACACACAGCTGCTGGAACAAGGGGATTTATTCTGACTGCAGCAGGCTTATACCCATTTACTATGCTCCAAGTGCTACTCCTTACTGATACTATAAGGCAGAGTCATTACCTCACCTGATTTTAGCTTTTTCAAGATTTGGCTTCTGACCTCTTTGTACAAAGAGTGGAGGCAGACAGGCATCTCTAGGTGGAGGTTCAGTCCATCCTCAGAGGTGAATCCCACTGTACCTGAATCACTCCTTCTGGAAGCAGAGGGTTACAAATTGAGCAGCCTGCTGCTGCCCTTCCCTTGCATTCAGAAGAGGTGACTGGTGGAAGGAAGTTGCCCCAGGTCTTGGGCTCAATCAGCAGGCTCAGCAGAGAAGCACTCAGCATGGAGGAGTGCCCACCTTCCCACCTACTTCCCATTCACCAAAGCACATTGCTTCCCAACCCACAGGGTACGTCTGTGCCTGAATGACAAAACTGTCTTCTTCAAGCCTGCGTGGGCAAGAGGTATATGCATCAGTAAACAAAATGTTTAGAAACACTTTGCAATCAGTCTATTCTTAATCTTTCCCTTCTCCCTCTCATTCTGTCCTGCCCCCTTCCTCGTTTTGGTTCATTTCACCAAATAAATATTAAATGTTTTACTTTCACATGCTCTGATAGTTTCCTTCAACTCTCAAAATCTTTTCTTCATTGGAGAATATTTTAATATATTATAAAGTGGTTTTTTTTAAAAAGAGGGAGTTTTCACCAAACAAATCGTCAGTCACAACAGAAAAAAAAAATGCATCTTGTCATTATAATCCTAATGCCAGGTGAGTTGGAGCAGTTTTGCAGGTCCTTCAGCACCCTATCATGTCTCCTGGAGCAAGATGGGCCAGAGAACAGACCACTCTTGTGGCCACTGCTTGTGTCAGCTCCACTCAGAGGCAGTCCATGCCACACCAAGATGCTCTGCAGGCTGCAGCCCTGTGGCACAGCCCTGTGGGGCACTCGCAGGACCAAACATAGGCAGATAGTCCCCTGTGAAGGGGAGGTAGTCCATAGAAGCTCCTATGGACAGTCAGGGAAGCATTTCTAACTGTTGGACTCAGTGCAGCATTTTCTGCAGCATGGTACAAATTGAGAGAGGAGTGGGATGCAGAGAGATGAACTTTCACTTCTTTGGGATGTACAGATGTGAAATATCTTTGATGCCTTTTCTCCAACCATCCAAAATCTCTCACTGGTAAGAATTTCAAAATTAAGGAACATTTCCTCTTCCTACTTCTCCATAGAGGAAAAAAAAAAAAAAAACCAACTTTGATTCAGAAGATGCCTATAGGAAGAGGACAAAGACTATAGGCCTTTTCCAGTGCTGCTGCCCTGCAATAATGACCTTAGTCCCAAGCCTGGAAGGAGAGTTAGATGCAAGGAATTTGTCTGCACTTCTGGATCCCTTTAAATCCAATTGGATGTCATTTGCCAAGGCTGATTGCACCAAAGGGGGCATGTGAGTTTGACAATGCTCTTTTGTCCCCAGGCTTTAAGATTCGGTCCTCTAATTAATACCTCCTTTTAACCTCAGTGTATGGGCCCACCTTTACAAATAGCTTGGCAAGTGTGTGAGCCAAAGAAGATGCTGACCTTATCAGCTAGGACGTGAGCTTGCAATGTGTCAGCTATATTGAAATTATTTCCATGCAGAAACCTCCTGGATAATTTGCTGGACTTTCATGTGAGATATCCAGTGTCCATTGAGGAGGAAACACTTGGCTGGGACAGCATGTCTGGGAAAAAAGACATGCTGCAATTTTGCACTCCAGCTTCCAAGAGCTTGCCCCTGTGCCTCTGCCTTTCCTAAGTCAGTTGGCCTCATACACCCTGCTGCTGTGACTTCCACTCTGTTTTGGTCCAAGGTTTTTGTGATGCCTTCACTTCATAATTAAAAGTGCTGTGAAGCATAGCTCACAGAGTGATAAAGGATAGGGAGGATGAAACAGCAAGAAGCTGCAGAAGGATGCTGACTTTCACTACCTGCTCTCCTGGAGGTGCAGCTGCTGGCACCACAAGGCTTCCTGCAGCTGCTGATCTCCCCATGCAGCAGGGCACTGAGTAGGGCAGCATTTCTGGTACTTCAGGCAGCCAGCTTTGGACAATTGCCCTTTCCCCACATGTGAACAGTGGGTAGCTCCCCCCACCCCGAGCTCAGGATGAGCATTGCTCAGCAAGTGTGGGACTGGCTAAGAGCCACCAACAGAGCCTGGGCCCTGTGAGCACAGGGCCAGTGGGGCTCAGGCTGCCCACAGACCAGTGAGCTCATAGCAGAGAAAAGCCACTTGCAGGACTGGATCCTTGTCCCTCTGCAAAGACAGGAGCAGGATCAAGGTAGTAAATGATCTCTTTCCAGCACACACTGGAGGGAAGAGCTCTGGGTGGGGAAAGGTAACACTGATCGAAAGTCTTTACACAGTGCAAGAAGAGGAATGCAGGTAGGGAAGGATAAGGATGTCCTGGTCCTGGACCAGCAGGCATACTTCTGGCTAGGGAGAGTGGTGTTGCATAACTATGACATATGGGATAAATGCTTCTGATCTGCTTATGTTTTCTCTGGAGACTCATGTCTCAAGTGCTGAAGATTTAATGCCTTCCCTTATTTGTCCTGCCCATGCTAGCCATACTTTTTGTTCATCAGGAAATGTTGTTATGGTCCCACTCTACTGAAAAAACCTGTCCCAAGCAACAAAGAAAAGAAAACAATCAAGGGAATCTGCTGGAGCAATTGAAAAAGAAATGCCCAAGATTAACCCTTAGAAGAATCTGAGATGAAATAAAAGAAAACAAAAACTGTAACATTTTGAAAGGAAAGAAAATGCTCTGAGAAGTAAGAAAACTCTTTCCATGTCCTTCTGACACATGCAGTTTGTCAGTTAGACTGACAGTGTGGGCAGGCAGAGAGGGTAACTCACTGAAAATGGAGCCTGTGTTTTGATTGAGGAGAGACTGGGCACAATTAAGAATCCTTAGCATTTTCGGCCATGAACATTTTTCAGCTACTATGTGAATAAAAAGGGGCATTTCCCAAGGCCAATAGTGGATTTTTGCAAGAGCTGCATTCCTGCTGAAGCCACACTTACTCTGAAGCCTATGTGATCTCACTTTTTTTTACTTGGCTATAAGGAATTCAATGCATTCCACAAGGTGTAACATCTGTCACACATCCACATAGGCATTGCTTATTTTTATAAAACATGAACTATGCTTACAGTCCCTTGCTCTCACTTTGCACAGCACTTAATTTCCAGTGGTTTGTAAAGGCATAATATACAAAGTGGGCCTTCTGTAGCACACTGATAATCCTACGTAATTACACATATATGCAGAACTAGTGTCAACAAACTGAAATCAAAGTCTGCTGTGAAAAAAAAAATCTGTGTTATTACACAGAATAAATCACATAGAGGAGATGTGCAGCAGTATTCAGATGCTGTCTAGAAGATGGAGAAGAAAGGTGTGATTGAGCAAGGCTTCAGTTTTGATCCAGAGCTGCTGCTGACTGCCTCTTCACCTCCAGCAACTTTGCTGGCTGGGTTTCTCCAACTGTGAAAGGCAGAGGGGATAATGTTTATGTAGAGGTGTGCTGTGAGAGCTATTGGCTGCATCTGTGTGAATGCTAATTTATTACTGGTGAAGTATAGCCCAGATGAAAGTGTTACAGCGTGCAGCCTTCAAAGTGGATCTGCTGGTTGGCACTGCAGACTTTTATCTGAGAGGGCTGAGTAACCTAGGCACAGTCTGGAGGTGACGACCACAGGGATAAATTCATAATCTGGGCAACTACAACCGGGAAAGAAACGTGCAGGGGATATGGGTCTGGAAAACAAACATAGTGTGTTTTGCTCTGAAGTTTTAGCTTTCTTTTTACTCTGTACTTTATCTGATTTTCTAGTAAGTGATAGCCTATTGATCCAAATTCACCTCTGATAAGCCCAACATCCTGAGAGACATTCACCCACACATACGCCCAGCAGCTCACAGCAAAGGAGCTTCTGAAAAAAGCATACATTCTGTACTGTACATGCGAGTAGAAAGATAAAAAGTGCAATGTAAAGTATTGTTGTTTATAACTGGGAGAATTTGGCCTTTAACTAGATGCCATGTTGTGTTGACATCCGTCTTCCAATGTGATCATTTTTTGTCCCTTTTGAGCAAGATGCAGTGAGTATGATGGGGTGCGTCAAGTCTTTCCACCTTAATTCAAAGAAGCAGCCTACACACAGCACTTCAGTTTCGTGAACGTCCAGATGGCATCTTTCTGGGGGAAGAGGTGAGTAAAAGCACACGTGTGAGTGTGTGTCTGTGTGTGTGTGGACACCTACACATGTGTGCATTTGGCTATGAAGCCACCGATCAGTATGTTCACAGCATAGAGGTAAAAAGGAATGTGTTTATTCTGTAACCCATAAAAGCATCTCATCATAACTGCATCTTCTGTGAGCCCTTTCTCCCTCCTTCAGGCAGATTATAGCATTTGCCACAACTCCAGACCAGGGGTGAGTCAAACATGGAATTTGCCAGCAGCTTGCATCTCTCTAGTATCCATCTGACACACATCATTCCCTCTTTGCTCCTCTTACTTTGACACTTCAGGAAAGAGAAGGACTCAGTCTTCAATAAACTAAGAGGAAATGTCCCCTTCCTCATTTCCAGTACTTGTTCACCTTGAACAGTAAATAACTAAAGTTCAGGCCATTGCCTGCAAGTCACTGTGATGAGCTGATTGGTGAATAAGCTCATACTGCACTCTAGGCAGGCCCTATAAATCCCACCCAGATCTCTTTCCCTTGCATGGGCATTTAATCCACCCACCTCTTTAGCCTGGGGTACTCGATTTATCAGTACAGCTTCACTTTACTGAGGCTGAAATGCCAGGTCAAACAAGAGGAGCAGGCGCTTCTCTGCGTTGCACCCTGCGGGGTGAAAATATTCATGCTCTCAAAAGTGTGGGAAGATTCTTTTCCGAGCGAGCAGAAAAACTCAAGTTGTACCTCCAGAGCGCTTAGGGGACGCACAGGCCTGGAAGTAGCAGCACACGAGAGGAGAACCCCACAGAAAAGTGACAAGATTAAAGGATCTTCTCTCCTCCACCCCCTTCTCCCATCCCTCCCCCAAACGGGTAGCAAAATCAAAGTTAAAAATGTATCTATGGAAGGGACTGATGAAAGATTAATAATTAATTTTAGAGCAGCGATACAGCATTTTTTGAAATGTAAATTTGATGCGCAAAAGTGGCATATTATGATAAGCAGGAGCAACAAGGGAGAGTGAGTACAGGAGGGCCTGTTGCTCTGAGACAGGCTAGTGAGGAGCACTTACAGCCGCCTTTATTTTTTCTCTTCCCCTCCCTCTCTCTCTTTATGCAAGCTTATTATCTGAACTTAGGAGGTTTTTAAGAAGTTTAAGGGCTGCATATCTGAGGCACAGTCTTCACAGTGCATTTCAGCTGTGGTTTTGCCTTGAAAGCTAAATCTCTAGTTGTGCATTGCCATCCAGTGTCTTCCCATACTTCACTTCTCCTGACCGCTCCCGTCACTGTGGTGCTAACTGTTCCATTTCATTACTAAGACTTTCCCTTCTGCTTCTAGTATTTGGATTTAATTTTCTGTCCCTTCCCCTCCCCACCCCATGCCCACTTCCCTCACAACTCCCCTCCTCCTTAGCTCAGGCTCTTTTGAACTATCTCCTTTTGTGCTCTTTCCCGTGCATGGTGCAGGCTCTTTTACTCCCCCTTTTCTTTCCCCAGCCCTGTTTACATGAGGGCTTTGAGAGCAGCTTCACCGTGCGCTCTCATGAGAGTTGTGCAAATTGCACCAGTGCTTTCGTTGGAAGAGACACTCATCTCTGGAGCCCCATGCTGTGCAAGAGTGCATCAAGACCAAGTAAGCCCCTTGATGCTGCCTCACGCTGTGATCCTCCTTTGCACAGTGTCATGTGTCAGGACGGTTTTCCCACAATGCATTCTTTAGTTCGGTGGCAGGGGAGGAAAAAAAAAAAAAAAAAAAAAAGAACAAATAATCTGCTGCCGTCACAGGCAAACACATTACCTGCAGGGCAGGGAGAGGAGCCTATCTTCTTTCACTAAATCAAATTCACTCCCTAAAGTTGCCTTTGGATGTGTTTTTATTAATTATTGCCCAGGTGGTCCAGACTCCGACCCTTCCAACTTTTTGCCCCTTGCGTGTTGGTTGTTTTGGCAAACAGCAGAATTTTGAAAGTTGTAGAGGAAAAAAAAAATTTTTTGTACTTTCATTCCCTTACTTGGATTCAAATGACAGTTCTGTTAATGCATATCGACAGACCTAAGTTTCACAAGTACAATTAATGCCATATAAATCATTCATATCCCTGCCCTGTCATTTACGGGAATATAGCATAAACTCCATATCCTTATCTTAATTAAGCTGATAACGCACAACAGCTACAGCTCCGAAGTGAACTGCAAAGAGCCCTGAACGCTGCAGGCTCTCGCAAGCACGTGTTCGTGCAGGGGTTTCACCGCCCAGCCAGACGTCAGCCGCTGCAGCAGCCGGGCAGGCTCTGCAGCCCGCTGGAGAGCAGGAATCAAGCCCTGCATCGCTCTGTGGTTCGCTGACAAGGTTTCGACGCTGCCCTGAGATTTGATGTTTCTCCTGCAGGGAACCCACCCGGCTCCGCAGCTGAGCCTCGGTGTCGGCAGCGAAGCACCCACGTACCCCTCAAGCAGAGGCATTGCATCTACGCCAGCCACCGCCGCAGCCCGGAGCGGGCAGGCTGGCACGGGGAGGGGGCAGGATGCAGGCAAAAGTTGCAGCAAGGCGATTCGAAGTCACCCAGCTGTGCCGGATGCAGAGGGACCGGCTGGGGCGCCGCGCTCGCCTGGGGCCATGCGGGAACAGGGTCCCACGCACACTGCACCCAGTCCGTGCAGGAGGGCAGGCCGGGCACAAGCGAGGTGCTGCTGGCTTCTCCCGATGTTTTCCCTGTTCGGGAAAGACTGTGCGTTCCTCAGTGTAGCCGCCCTTCTGTTCCTGCACAGACCTCTGCCCCCCGGCCCTTCACCTCTCGCCGCGATGGGCAGTCCTGCCAGTCTGTACAAGGTTAGCTGGCAGAACGGTGGGGTTTGTGTGTGTCTGTCATCAGCCAGGGAGATGAGGAGGGAAGGTAAGCTGGTTTTTGGGAAGGAGGAGAGGGAGTACTCCCAGCAGTGCAGCTGAAACAAGAGGCAGGCTAAGGTAAGAAGAAATATTACAAAAGAGTATTTTCTGGCTTTGCCCCAGAAAAGCATCCCTATTCAAGAGGAGCACTTAAGCATTTGCTTAAGTGAGCACGTGCTTAATTCCTGTTGACCTAAACAGAAACGAAGCATATGTGTTTAAATGAGCATATGCTTAAGTGCATTCTTCAGACAGGAGGGATGGAGGCAATTAAGCACGTATCTATATGCAAGATAACTATCTGTCATTTACATTTAGTCATTGTGATGCATTTTGGACAGTGAACAATTCTGGCAAGGAATTTTTTTACTAATCATTTCACAACATTTGATAGCTTTAAGGAAAAGACAACATTCTCTGTTCCTTTGAAATAAGGTTTTCTCTCTAAAAATACCACAATAAATAAATAGACCAAACCATAGATTTTGTAACTGCAACTTTTCTCAGGAAGGTAACAAATGGTACTGGAATGTAAGCTGCTGTCTGTGTCCACTCTGGGTCATTTCACCAGAGAGAGACATCTTGCATAACCATGAAAGGAGACAGAACTGTCATTTAAGTCTTGAAATGCAGAATAAACTTTTCCCATCCATTGTTCCCTTGTATATGTGTAAACGTTACCTTTAGTGGGCATGATTTGATTTAGGCCTTCCCCACATTGCAGCTGGTTTAATGGAATGCCATAATAGTGTCACACGGTTATTCTTGAAAAACAGCTACTAAATGTTGATGTTACTTATTGTAGCAATATTTATGTGAGAATGCTGCAAATACTTGGGAAAAGGTTTTAAAGGTTGAAAGGCGAGTATAACCATAAATTATGAGAAATGCTGCAGTTGGGAAGTGACATAAAGTTCAATGGCCTCAGCTGTCGACACTGTGTGCTCATTGTTTTGGACACTCATGTGACTGCATCTCAGCCAGCCGAGGGCTGGTTCTCTCCCTTACTGGATAGGATTTCAATGCAGGATTGTGGAGGTTTTTAAAGTGATTCTCTAATGTCTGTTGTGTAACTTTCTCATCTCTGACACAAGAATCACCCTAAAAGCCAACCTTAGCAGTCTGAGTGACTGAAACAGATGATGGGGTTCACATGAATGCTGGCTTACAATACTAATTCATGTTTTATTTCCTCATAACATTGAACAGAGAAATGGAAGATAAAAATGCAGTGCTGACCAGTAAGGCAAATTTATTTGTTTGAGGTTTATTTCCAGGATGTTTGAACTCCTTTTGGGAGCCTTCCACCCAGCAAAGTGTAGAGAAATCCAGAGCCAAATCCAGCCCAAAGGGTCACAGTGCTGCTGACGCAGTGGGGTTTCCTTACCAGGCAGAGAACATCTGGGGCATCTCTTGCCCCAGGACTAGGAGGGAAGGGAAGAAGGGATGGAGCTGGGACAAGGAGCCTGGGGGAAGATCTGCAGAGCTGGGCTGGCTGCTGCTGTCCCCTGCCGTGGCCATCTCTGTTTGATCTCATGCTCAGCAGCAGCCCGCTGGCTTCTCTCGGGCTGTGACACAGGCAAAGCAAGCAGCAAAGCCAGGATAACCTTTCTGCTCACAACAGCCCATGGCACCTTTTGCCTGTATCTAGACTAGCACAAGGGAAGCTTGGAATAGATAATGTCCTGAATTGCAAGATTGTGCCAAACTGTCCTCAGACATACTGTGCCATCCTCCTCCAAACACTCCTCAGGCAGTGGAGAGCTTCATGGCTTAGGCAGATTAAATTGGTCCCTTTATAAAGTTCGTTTTGAAATGGAAGTATCAAGTGTTGCGGCATGCAGTGAGGCCTCCAACCTCCCCTCAAAACTTTCAAGCATGCTCTGGAGGGTGGAGAGAGGAGATAGTTGTACCCAAACCAGAGGGTTTGCTTTGTGGGCAAGGAAGAGTCCACACACAAAACTGTGGGGCAAATCTCAGAGAGTGTCATTAGGAGTTATTAGAGTCCAGTCAATAAAGTCCTTAACAATCACATCTGTAGTTCTCTGTACACACACACCATGCTACTTGCTGCCTTGTATCCCCTCCACCCTGCCCCTGTCTGTGCCAGTCCCCGCGCAGCTCAGCCAGATCCAAGGTACCGTGATGTGAATGCTACTGGTGCTGCAATTATGGCATGATTTACAGAAGTGTCCACATCTTTGAGAAGCTCCACTTTTCCTTCAGTTTTACTACTTTGCCTTAGTTAGGCTTTCGGTTCTCTGTGCCCATTGGTATCAGCAGGATGTTCATGAAGCCTCTGAGCAGTTTCCGCATGCCAGGACCACACTGGTGCTGTCCCAAGAGTTACCAGGTCACCAATAAGCTATCCAATTGACAAAACCTCAGAAGTTGTCCCTGAGCACACAAAATCCTTTTGTCTTGCTCCCTGTGGCTGGAGAAGCTCCTTCTGTTTAGTAGCAGAGGTGGAAAAAACAGGAACTTCTAGAGACAACTCTGGCACTGAGGGTCTAGAGACAACTCTGGCACCTAGGGTCCATTCCACCAGTGTAGAAGCCTTGACAGCCTGACAACTTTTGCAGGAATAAATGCACTTTGGAGATTGAGCACTTTGATGCTCGGGGCTTAGAGATTTCTTTTCTTTTAAAGCATTGAATATGTTATGCAAGCACATGTGGCTACAGGTGCATGCATTTGCACAGTGTTTGTGAAACATCACTTATTCTGCATTTATAAAAAGTCTGTAATGCATGTTAAATTTTTTTTCCCTGATTTGAGTATTTGGCTAATAAATGGGACAGCCTGTAGCAATGTTCTCCTCTGCCAAGACAAGGGTAACAGGAACATTGTACAGATACGCATTTAGCAAAGTTGGAAAATGTCATTAGCACATAAAACCTAAAATCAACATAAGCCCATAAAAACTATGTAAGCCAACAAGTAAAATCTCAGTAAGTCTATAATCACATAACCCCTGTAATAAATTGCTGTTGTGTGGTAAAATCTGATTAAAAATTGATTAAATCTGTTCAAACTATGTTGGTCTCACCTTAATGCATCTCGTGGTGTTTAACCTGATTTGCAAGGAGCCCTTTGGTTCCTTCCCTCTCCATACATACCCACAGTGATGCCTACTTGTACCAGACCTGCAAATCAATAACTTACAGTGTGCAGACACAATGCCAAATAAAAATACCCTGCTTGAGCCTAGCACATCATCTAAAGCATAAACTCTGGCCAGGCTAGATGGCTGCCAACAGCAGTCTTGCTTTCTTTCCACGCCTTCTCCTCCTCAAAGACTGCTAGTACATGTGGCCCAAAGTTCTTCCTGACAGCATAGAAGCACCTAAAATACAGCTAATGGGGAATTAGATGATGCCAAATATAGGACCCAAATTTGAAATCAAGTCCCAATACCTTGCTGCATCCATTTCTTCAGAGAGCTGTTGTGGGAAGAGGTTCAGGGCAAGCTCTGCACACCAGGCAGTGCCACAAAGGCCGCTTGCTTCACTTGCAAATCCTGAGGCTCCTATTCTGATTCTGTGAGATGAGATGAATTAACCCCACCCCATTATTTTCTCTGACTCCACCAAGAAGCAGCAGCGACAGTATTTCACCATGTCAGTCCAAGTCTGCCATATGTCAATCAGCTGTGTCCAGCTGCTGTCTGTGTCTCAGGAAATGCTCCCCAAGTGACAACCACTGTATGCTCTACTGTATAAATGCTGCTTCACTGTGTCAACATCTCACCCTTCACGAAGAAACAGCTCACACAAAGTTTCCATGGTCTGTCCTGTCACAACCATAGGCAGCAGCAAGAGGAGAAGTTCATGAAATTCAGCATACACACAGGTTTGTGACAGGGACACTCAGAGCAGCCTTGCCTGGTCCCTCCACACCAAACACCCTCAGTGATGAGTGACCTCAGCAGCTGCCCAGCTGTACTATCCACCTGGGGGAACCACCCAGTGTTCCCATTAGAAATATGCTATAGAGCAGCAGCTGATTTGTGCTGGTGGCCCCATGAAAAGTGGCACCACTTAGCCTGGTGACCAGTAATAAGCTACTTATCTTTACTTATCTTTTCATTTCTGAGAGCTTTGTTCACAGGTAATCCCAAAAGGAGAAAAAAAAATTACTAAATACACTGCTTATTGCAAGTCTTTTATTCATTCTGTCCTTCCTCCAAAGAAGATAAAATTCAAACAGTGAAGGGAGCATGAAACCTATTCCTGAAAGTAATGCAGAGTATTAGAGTTTTGGAGCAAGAAATGCCTTTTTAAAAGATGGTTAACTAGGAATGTCTCTGTAGTGATAAAGGGGGATTTTCAGAAAGTCAGTTCAGCATTTCTAAATCAAAATAAAATTTTCAGATCAACTTTCAAATGGAAGTCCCAAAAAAATCTCTGAGAAAAAAATTAATTGAAAACACCTAGTCAATGGTGTGATATCCTTCTGTGAAGGATTCAATTCACCTTGTCTAAGAGAAGGAGAGACAAGAGAAGAAGGCAAGGCAAGAGTAGGGAAAAAAACAAACAACATTTTAGGAATTATTCTATTGCTCACTAAGAAACTTTCTAACTTTTAATCTTTAGCTTGGCTTTAAAAAGACAATGTTATCAATTAATTTCTGAGTTTTAAGCCATGTAGAAAATTATCAAAGATATTGATTCTGAAAGAAAATGCTTGTAATTCAGTTGCATAAGGGTGAGATGGAAAAATCCGAATGTCAAGCTAAGTCAAAGGAGGATCAAGAAGATCAAAGCTGTGGGACTTTGTCTTCAAAGTTACAAGCTCTTAGACAGACAATTAAACGAAAGTCTGAAAGTGGAGGTTTGAGATGGTTTTGGAGGCTTCCAAAGAAATACCATTAAGTAGCTGGCAAACCATAAAGCCATTAAAAATAACCTTGAAGTGATATAGAACAAGTTTCATAGAAGATCTATCCTAAAATAAGTATTAAATGTGCTACAGAACTGGCCAGGAAAATCGTCTATTCCTTATCATTTGCTTCGTTGGACATCTATAGGATAACAGCATGTGCTGCCTCAGTGAAAGTTAAAGAATGATGTCCATAGGGCAAGCAGTTATCTATAAACTCATTTCTTACAAACCTTTAGGGAGACAAAATCCTTTTGATTTTATTGAATGTACATTTCTGTCTAATCTCCTGCCAGCCTCTCCTTAGCACTACCAGTGGCTGCAGAATTGACCCCGGGCTGGAGCTGAGCTCTCCCTTTGGAGTGAGCCACAACTCCTGGAAACGGGATGTAACGGCATTTTTGATGCCTGTTTGAATGAAGTGGATATCAATGCAATCCATCAGAGCATTCTCAAGCCATGTGGGATCCAAAGATTGCTAGTGCCAATCATAATTTAACTTCTTACCCCATAAATGCATATTATTTCTTTTTCGTGATCACCACACACTTCATGGTCAGTTAGAGGCTCACAAAAAGGTGTTTGAGGTCTTGCCTTTAAAAATTAGTACTTAGACTCTGCTTCAGCAAGGCACCTGAGTTTATTCTTAGCTTTATTTTCAGACCATTCTTCAAGGAGCATCTCTACAGCTTAACAGCTATAGGGTAATTAACAAACATGCTGGGAAAAAGATTCAGACTGCTAGTTTCACTCAGCAAAACCACAAGCTTGTTATTTGGAGACAAAAACTAGGAGTATTGAAGGAAAGGTTCCTTCTACCAAGACTCCATATGCAGTTCATGGTGGTTCTGCAAGCATCTCCAGGAAGAAATTCAGGGCACATGCCTTAGGTAGCCATCTGAGATTAAATAGTCAGGAGTTTCAGAATCACACTTCTTGTCTTTAGTGACACAGCAATGTACAGACCTAAAGAACATAAATCTTTATGATCCCTCTCTCCTCTTCTGGTCTCTTTTCTCCTCACCTTGTCCATTGGTTTGGAGAGACATACTGCTACAACCAGATTCTTCTGGTCTTCCTCTCTGCCCCTGACATCTTTCAGACCACCTGGAAGATGCCTTCCTGGCTGGTGGGCAGGACGTGCTTGGTCAGTCTTTCACCTGTGTTTCACCAATGTCTCCTGAGAAATCCTTTCTTCTTTAACCTGCATGTCCTTTAATGTGTGAACTTCTGATCAGCTTCATCAGACACACATCTCTAATTTTTTTTTCTCCCCTTCTGGATTAGATAGGAAAAAATGGGTTTTCTCTAGGCCAAATCCACCTTTTTGCCCTAATGACCTCTATTTGAATTTCCCATCAGCAGAAGTTTCTATCATTCTTCTGTCTCAGGTGGAAGAGCCTCTCCCAGCCCTTCTTCAGTTTCTTCTCCAGCAAGGAAGTAAAAACACCAGCTAATTCATCTGACTTCCATATTCATAGTAGATTTATAGAGAGAATACCTGGTGTCAAAATCTTAAGCTCTCCATAGGGCAGAATAATCAGCCAAGAGCACCCAGCAGTGGACAGCCCTCTTAAACTCAGGCTCTGTGCCTTTTTTATTCATTTCTAAGGTACTTATTCATGCTTTTTGTTGTCAATTATTAAGATTGTGATATTTTTAAGAGTTCATTGTTACATTAAGACTCCTGTTACATAAATCAGGTAGACATATGAAGCAGTGGTGAAAGAATGGCAGCAAACTGGGAAGAAAAAAAAAGTTTATGTTTAAAGAAAAGTAATTAGTACCGGACCATGTCACATGATTTTTTAAAAGGTCCCAGATGTAACAACCAAAGCAGAGCTAAGCATGTAAGACAGAAAGGTTTTTGCATTTTGAACTACTGAAGAGACCAATCACAAAAATTTTTCCCTTGGAGGCACAAGCTGAACTTAGCCTGCAGGTATTTGCATGAGCTGTGCCTGGATTTAGTGGGCTCCAGCACAGGTGGATTTGGGTTTATCCATTAAGATCAGTAATGGCTCTCAAGCTCCTTAAATACTATTCTCCATCTGTCTGGGGTACCACACTTGCAAAGAGGACACTATGGGAGCAAACCACGTTTACGCAATCTTCAGTGAGCTGCAGATGCATTTATTTGTGTGGCCCTACCTCTCCAGCCTTCTTCCCGTGCTTTTATACATCAAGACCCAGCCAGATAAAACAGAAGCACGTTCCCCTGCTAAGCCTCTCACTTTGCACTGAAACAAGCAGCAGTTCCCATGGGACCAGGTTATCCCAGCCTGTCATTGCCATGCTCCAAACCACGCCGATGCCTTTTTCCTGCGTGATGGCTCTCTGCCAAAGGAGCAGAACTGCCTGCTGTGCCGGATCCTGACACTGCAGCAGCCACATGTGCAAGCAAAATGCATTCTCTTCTCCTCCTAGCTTTGCATCCTGTCACTGGTGTGCACGGATGGATAGTCCTCCAAACTAATTACAATTACATTGCAATTAGTAACAGTCAGGGCTTCACAACAGCGGGCAGTTTCCAGGTAGTACTCCTGCGTAAGGGATGTCAGTCTTTCCACATCTGTGGCTGAAATGCTAAGGAGAAACAAGGCAGTAGCTCTTACTCAAAACCAAATCCTCTCAGCTGCAATTATCTTACTCTTTGCCTAAAAATAAAACCAACACATTCAGAGTCTTAGCCCATTTGCTGTTGCTTGAGCTTCATTATGCTGTTGCCGTCAGTGATGCTTGGCTTTTCTTCCCAGATCTAGGTGAATTTGGTCCATGCTGAAGTCAGTTATCTCTGTAAGAAAAAATTCAATATAAAATCTCTGCCTTTGGCTTTTCTCGGCACTTGCCCTTTCACTCACAAAGCTTGTTTATGGTGCAAACGATTTACAGAAGTCTGACAGCAGTTCAACAAGGTGAAAAGCAAAAGGCAGAAGAACTCCACGTTTTTGTCATGTCATAAACATGATAGAACAACAAAAACAATTCCATTTTCTGGTTTCTCCTTTCACTAGTGATAAAGTCAGATCTCTGAGGAGGTATTACTTTGAAACTAACACTTAAATATGTGCCTTTGAGGCTTTTTTCCCATTGTTTTCCCTTTAAAATGAAGTTTAAAAATACATTGGGGATTCAGTAGTATCTATAATTCTGTCTCTAGATTTCTGCTTCTCTGAGACTTGCTTCTTTGTGTCTTTTATTCCAAAAGTATCTCTGGCGTAAACAGGTGCAGCTGTCTTATCTTCCATGAAGCTACACCCATACAACTAGACATGCTAAACCAGACATTTTGGGAATGCATCCCTGCAGTTCCTTCCTTCCATACCTGCAGGTCAGCACCGGGGTCTCTTTTCCTCTACTCCCCACAGAAAGCGAGCCATGACACCACCCCCCAGCACTTGGGTCTCTCAGCTCGCACAGGGTTCATGTTCACCAGTATTGTCACATGCCTGACACAAGGGTCTCCCACGTGGAGGGAAAAAGTCCCAAATCAGCTTTCTGCAAGCCTGCTAACACCTGCTTCTTCAGTGAACCAGCTGAAGAGACTGTGATATCAAGCTCAGCCAACACATGAAATGACTGAAGCGGGAGAAACTACTACCCAGTTATTACCCAGATTGTAATTTTTACCCTTTTTCTTTCTTTTTTCCCCCCATAAACCTCAGCACCAATTTTATCCAGAATATGCTATGGAAAGAGAATAGGGGAGTAGAAGGGGAAGAAGACTGCTTTCCAGCTGAAAGGCAGAAGCACATAGAAGATGGTCTTTTGGAATATTTTGACCCAAAACAGACTCTTGCAAACGTGTGGCTCAGGGACACAAATGCATCTCCAGGTAAGACATGAGTCTGCTTCTAAGGAGATATTGATCTATGACCTAGGTTTGAATTAGAAGCCTTTACCACAGCACTGAAACTCCTGAGAAAGGAGTATGCTCACATACAGTTGCTTCCACCATTGGATCCAAAGACCAAATCTGTGACTCTGCTCATACTCAGCCCTCTAATTTGTTTCCAAACATTGTCTATCAGTGGGTACACATGCAACCAGCAAAGTATGACTGGTATGGCTGGCTGTTGGCCAGCACTTCACACTGTTAATCAGCCTCCAAATGAAAAAAGCAAAAAAGGAAAGAAAACCAAGGTCTGCTTTTTCATCAGTTGTGCACTACAGAAGGATTTACTGACAAAGAAGACAGAATACACCAGATATAAATGCATTTCCAACTATGTCCACTGTGCTAAGACCTCTTCTTCACCAGGAAAGGTTAAAGGATATTTTAAATGATGTGAAGAAGATAATGTTTTTAAGTTGAATTAAATTTACAGAAACATACCCTGACTTTCTGTTGGGTTGGCCAATTGATCCTAAATAATTCTGAGTCAAGATTAACATTTACAATCTCTTGGCCCCAGTGTTATTGTGGGCTATTGATCATAAGCCAAATCAGAACAAGTTCACACAGCAACTTAGTCTAAGGATGGTCTTTTGACTTCAGTGGGTTTGGTACACTTCAGTGGGCTTAGGATGTTAGAAAGTACCCAAGAAAATGTCTGTTGCAATGCAAATCTCTGGAGTTATTTTAATTAAAAGGAAACAATGATACAAATGTGAAAGGGCAGAATATTTTTTCAAATTATTCAAATTTTCAGTTATTCAAATTTTTCAAATTATTCTGCTTCCTCTCTCTGCTACATGTTTCCTGAAGTATTTGGGGAAAACCTTTCATCGGCACTTAGAGTTCCCCCCTCCAAAATGAAGAAAGTAATACTTGCCATCTTCACAGATAGGTTCTAAGACAGGTAAGTGTGGAAAGTTCACAAATGTGCTGAAACCTCCAGGTGACAGGGTTAGAAAAGTAATATTAGCTGCAGTCACCTTATTTATTCTGTTCTAAGAATTATAAGGACCACATTTTCAAAGGTATCTCAATTCATCTTTCTGTTTGAACAGACCGTGCTAAACATTAAATCTCAATCGTGTGCCTTTCCTCACTTGGATTGTCTTTGCCCTCAGTGGAAAGAAAAGTCCTGAAAATGTATTTGCATTCCACAAGAGCAGCTCTCAGCTTCTATCTGCAGCGCCCAGAAAGCAGCGCAGGGGCGCGGAGGGGAAGCGCGGGCGGGGAGCGCAGCTCCGTGCCCCTGCTGCGCCCCTCGGAGAGAAAGGGCTTGCTTTTCTCCCTTTTCCTCCTGCCGAAGGAATCCCGGGGGCGGGCTGGGAAAGGAATCCTGATCACTGCTGGAACGGAGAGGGGGAGGAAGCTCTTTCATTCACCACCCTCTGGGCCGGGCTCGTACTCGCCTATTCCTTAACCCGTTGAGCCACGTGCTTTTCCTCTGTCTGCTGACCCAAGGGATTATTTTCTCCCTGGTCCTTTTGTCAGCTGGACGTGACATTGGAAACGACACCTGGGATGATCTCCTCTGCACCAGGCTTATGCATCCCACCTCCTCAGCCCCACTATCCTTTGTGTCCCTGCAATGCCCTGCAGGTTTGTCCTGCACAGCCTGGAAGTACTCGTTATCTATCACAAGGATAATACCCCGCGTAACACGCCCATCATATGGTGCTCAATGCATTTAGTGTAACTTTCAATGTAATTCTAGTATCAACCCAGCTGACCCCATGGGGTTATCTAGCAACAATCCTGGCTTAGAGCTCTGCAAATTATTGGGAATTTTTGAATCTAGCTTTCTTAAGAAAAAAAGGCTTGAACGGTCGCGGAGGTTTTGCACAAATTGTGTTCTTGTGGGTGTAAAAGACAGAGGTACCATTGCCCCTCTACCCCACCTTCCTCCTGAACTCATGAGCACTTTCAGCTCAACCTGACAGGAGTGCGCGATGTTCAAAGCCGTTCTTCTTCCTGAATGTTTCATGCAGAGAAGGAAATGGCAGAAGAGACAGACCTTTCCAGTGCCCTCTCTGAGAAGGCAGCTACAGGCTGCTTGTGCCCACCAAGAGATGCCAGAGAAGGTACTGAGGGAAAAACACCCCAACCCCCACACACACTCTGCTCATTCCTTAAGCCCTACTAGACACCATAGGATCTAGTTAGAAGACACAGTGCAATAGGAAATCAATTTTTGTAAATCTCAGTGCTTGCAGCAAGCACATTTTCTGAAACCATTTTCAAAAAAATAAAAGTAACACATTTTTTTGAGGATGACTGTATCTTGCTATATCTGTTTCAGGACAAACTGGAGCGCAGGTTTCACTCTTTTCTGATTCTGTTTATGTAGTTGCAACATTAATTGATATTTTTTGGCAAGACACGAGATTTCTCCGTATCTTGTGCTTTTCTCTGAATCAAAACTCCAACCAATCATTTTTCTTTAAATAAAATGTAATCACAAGTTAGTATAATTGATTTGTGAATAAGATTGCTAGACTGGGGGAAAAGTTGTGGAGGTATTTCCTTATGAATCAATTTCCTGGGAATTTTTTTTTTTTTAAAAGGGGCAGCTGAACAAAATCTAATGTCCAGTGTAAGTTCTACAGCAGCTGTAAATTGCATGGACAGACCCAAGCAGGAAGTCATTATGTAGGTACCAAAGCAAGTTGTTTAAGTTAGCAACTTACAGAAGCCTGGAGGATCAAGGGATGTGAGGGATGTATGCAGAAGAGCAGAATCTTGACCTCTCTGGATGTTCTCATGCTAACAGCTCCTTTTTCCTCCACTAGCTTTTAAAGGTTGTTACACAAGAAGATGCTGGTGAAGGGAGTGTTTTGGTTAATCGATATCTGTACATTGTTCTCTTGCACTGTTAGTTGTTAGCTTCAGCTTCACAGGATCCTTTGACTCAGAATCAGTATGGAATCAATATTCACCTTTTGAACCACTTGCACCAGGTCTCAGATCTTGTCTGTGCTGACATTTTACCATGGTCAACATCAGCAGTGAACTTGGCCCACTGTGTTTGTTTTGTCACCTGTCCCTTACAGCTTTGAGACCTACATATTCCTACTAACATCATAAAAACCTCTGTATGGGTCTGGATATTTTATGGGTTTGCTGGCATCAAGGTCACAACTAGGATCTTCAGTGTCCAGTGTGCACTTTGGGATCTACAGCTGAAAGCAATGTGCGAGGTGTCAGTAAGGATAATATGCTGGGCTGTCTACCAACGATCAGATTTATGAATCAAATTAAGCTTCAGCAGAAATCATGAATTGTTTGGAATTCAACTGAATTCAGTGGAATAACTCAAAGGGATGCCATTGCAACAGACATGAAATCTGGTCCTATGTCTTTCTGTATTCTACCCTGTTTAAACTTTAATTTAAAACTAATAGGGGTATGACTCATGATTTTGGTGAAGAGGTTTTTGAATTCCTCCATTCTACTGACAAATTGTTAAACTGGATTTACGCACCAATCTTGAAATGGATCATTCAGTTAATGGTGAATTTGTCAAGAAAAGAACTGATTAATGAGCCAACTGGATCAGAAGGGATTTTGATATATTTTCCTTTGACAGTCTTAGTGGGAGAAGCTCAGGTAGATGTCAAAACACATCTTTCGCTTTCTTTCTCTTGTTGGTAAGACTGGCTGTAAGGGACAAGCTCCTTACATGAGTAAGGACTTACAGAATGGGTTTTTTTCTGTATTTTGGTTTGCTGTTTCACCTAATCATGTAAAATTAACTGTGGACAGCAAAAGGCAACTGTGGCCAAAGAGGCTCACCTGGCCTGGGGAGCCACAGGAGGCAGGGCACGTTGTTGAGGCAGCACGTATTGCCCCAACAATGGTTCCTACACACAGGATAAATGCAGCCCCTCCTGCTGCCTGCAGGGCCAAGCTCCTGGGAAGTCAAGTCAGTAATCTCAGTGACTCAATATTTCATCTTCATGGATACTTGTATTTCTGTGTCTCTGGAACTGAATATGGGAAAAATAAATCAAAAGCAAATTTCAGTTTTGTTTTAAAAAATATAATTAGATGAGAATGTACTCAAATGTTTGACACTGTCACTTTTTGAAAGCAAAAGCCTAGGTAGCCTTCCAGTTAAGTTATTTCAAGTTGATCAAGATTTCTTTTTTCTTACACAGTGAAACTCCTTTTTGAAACATCTGCAGAAATTTTTGCTGTCTTTTCCTGTTGCCTTTTAACTATTTGCATATCCCATCTCTCTTCTCTGACTGACTTTTAGCTGATTACTTCAACTTGTGTTGGTCATATTCACCCTACAGTCTTATCCAACAACCATCTAGGCACACATATAATTGGATGTACTGGAGTTTCTCCATTGACATTCTCTGAGCTAATGGGAATAAATTAAGTTCATGCAAAAGCTTTACATGGTCCAGACAGAAAATACCCCCAAGTACAATCAATGCCTCTGTGAGTGTTTGATTCCTTTTATTTCAACATGGGTTATCCTACATCTTGTTTGTGATTCTGTTTTATCTGTTTTGAATTGTGTTGCTATTATTCAGGTATGATAAGTAAATTGCCATTGTCTCCTTATCATCTTGGATTATCACCTTCTCTTTAACCTCCCTTGTTTAACAGCTTGGAAGAGAACTGGGGGGGTGGGTTGAAGGGAAAGATGGTCCTATGTCTGTGTCCCATCTAGTCACAAAAAATTTCCCTGAAGTCCAGTTTGATTTCCATAATACTGAGGCTGGTTGGTTTGAATTTTTAATTACTTATTACAGTCTTCAGAGTGGCAATGTGACCGACCTATTGCTTTTTAATTATTTTGGTTGCTTTTGATACTATTAACCATGACATTTTGCTGATCCAGCCACATTATTCTTTTCGTTTTGGCACTGAGATCATTCAATGTCTCTGTCCATCTCTGTCAACAAAATGTCAGCCTCCTCTTAAAAGATCACTTTGTCTGATGGTGTCTGTTGGAAAAGATTATTAAATCCTCACCTCCAACTTGTAGGTAGAAATTTGGGTTAGATTTTTGTCTCTTCTGGCACTGTGTAGATTTCTGGCTCCAACAAAAAAGTAATATCCTAGGGTTGTTTTAATCTTGCTTCAACATGAAAAGGAACACGTAATAATTTCAATAAAGGGATGTCAGCAAGACAAGCTTTTATTAGCAGTCCCATGCCTATTACAAAAGCTCATTATCTTTCCTCCATTTAGTGACTGGAGGAGGGAGAGTTTCGAAACAAGGCAGATTCCCCAGTTACTCCTGGAAACCTCTGAGAGATCAGTGCCCACTACTCCCTGTTCTCTGTCATTATCTGCATGGGTTGCACTCTTGTTTTGCCTGGTTCCAAGATTGTTATTGGCTCCATCTATAAATACCATTTGTAAAATGGTAAAATCCAATACGCTTTACACTTTACAATTTTATCAACCAAGTGTAAAAAAGGCAGGAGCTGGAAGGAACTGGGCTGTGCCAGTGGGGTAGAACAAGCTGTGAAAAAACACTTCTATTTCCATAGCCAACCACTGAAAATGAAAGCTGGAACACAAAGCTTCGCTCTGGGACTGTGTGGGTGAGCTCTTGAGGCATCTCCTCATCTCTGGTTCGTGCAGAACCAGCACCTGGCCACAGAATCCAGAGCAGGTTTCAGTCAGCCATTGTTTTGTGCTCATTTATAATCATGGAGTTGTTTAAGCTGGAGAAGACCAAAGACCAAAAATTAAATCTAAAACTCGTCCTTTCAGATTGTATGGCTTTACAGCCTAATTGAAGAAGAAGGAAAACGTTGGAAAGAGGAAAAGGAGAAAAACCTTATGGGTCAATATGAGCCCCAGAAAACATAGATCTCCACAAAAGCTTTGGGGTGTGACTTATCTAACCAAAAAGTAATCCTTCTCCTCCAGCAGTAGTAGATAAGAGGAATCATGCCCTACAAGTGCGTATATTTTCTGACAGAAGCAGACAATAAGTACCAACTCAGAGGAAAATGCATTCCTTTGCAGACACAAGGGAGAGATGATAGGAATGTGCTGCTGCCAGTTCAGAGTGCAGGCTTTGAAGAAGCAATATCTGGGGCAGAGAACAGTTCTTGGAGAATACAAACATTCCCTGATTGTCTTTTGTTGTTGTTTGGCAGAACCCCTTTTGCCAGCACAATGCTCCTGTTCTCACAGCACAGTGTGGTTCCTGCCATGCATTGGGTACCCCCACTCTGCACTGCCCTGCTCCACAGGGCTCTGGACTTGCCTGGCAGAGTGAACACGAGTTCAGACTTTGCCTGTTTTCTGCAAACTTTTGGTTAACATATTTCATAATATTGTTTTCAGCAATGTTCAAAATGCTGGGTTCTTAATCTGGTGGAACCTTCTGATTTATTCTTTTTTGAAGGACACCCACTTAGCCCTAAAAACATTCCTTTTAAAGCTGAACAGGTTTTCAGAAACACGTCAGCTTCTTCCTTCCCCTTGCAGATGGTGCCTGAGACCTGGCTGAGCCATGTACCTACATCATGTAAAGGCAGTGACAGGACATTAAAAAAACCCCCTCAGACATAAAACGCTGCTGAGCTGTTTTATGCATTGACAATATTCATTATTGTGGCGTGTCTAAATCCTAATTCCTTTAAGAAAATTGGTGTCTCAAAGTGATTTTCTGTGGAGCATCTGACAGGGGGAAGTAGATTTTGAATTTTCCCTTTCCTAAATGTACTTCCATGTCCTTGTACCGCTACATTTTACCACTGCCAGCTCCATGTGCCTGCTGTTCTGCCAGAGAAAGCACATTAAATGAACCCTCAAACTTAACAGCTGTGGAAGGAAACCAAGACACGAATTATGTCTGACATGGTTAGAGCGCTGATATCACTATTTAACAATGGAGAATTAGTGAAGGTATGGATAAATCATTATGAAGTGTATTTTGAGCCATTTCCTGTTTGTATATGGTGATCACTTATAAAACATCAGCATCAGTGGTTGCTGGAGTCTTTACTTGTAGCATCATCTCCACACTACAAAATACCTTTTTTGTTCCATCTGAACTAAAAGTTGATGAGCAGCCAAGCGTAGAAAAGAGGAATACATTATATCCCACTTATCCAAAAAGCACAAAATACCAAATTTTGTCTCATAAACAATGCATGTTCCCAATCTAACTGGATCATGACTTCAGCTGCTACAAATGAAAAGCCATCACATGTTTCATCACCACTTAATGAACTCCAAACTTGCACTGGGTTTACTCCCAGTCCCTGCACAGAATCCCCTGGACCTCTGTACATGGACAGATTATGGTACATAGTCTGAAGCACTTATTTTGTCTTTTACCCTTCTGTCTAATATAAAAATAAATTGAATGCACAAATATTTCACAAAGACATTGGTTCCTTCTTCCTTGGCTTTGTAAGTATGTAGTAAAAGAGCCTACTCCAAAGCAGGGAATTGCCTATGGAAATTATAGCTTATAGAACATAATACTGATAACCAAGTAGCATACACTTTCCATATATTCATACACCAAGGAGAATAGGAAGAAAGAGTGGAAAACAAGAGGGAGCAGTGTTAATGACAACACCAAAGCAGTAAAGCACAAAAGGGAAGAAGCATCAAGAAACTCCTCTGTGCTGTGCTGTCATTACCAGATATAAAACAATTTTCCAATATGAGGCTTACAAAGAAATTGCAAGCACTTGACCCACATAGTTCTCTCCACAAATCTGTATGAGCTTACCTAGCATTTTCAAAACCAGTTTTAAAGGAGAGGTATTTATAAGTCTTCTTATATCTCATTCCAGAAGGTTAGGGCAGCACACAAATTCTCAGTTTGTTAGTGATGAGTCATTTTTATTATCAAGATGACCAAACTATGAAAATATTTGACTGAATACTACAGTCCCACTATAATCTTTCCAGATCTGTATAAACACTCTTCTCCTGTTGGACTGTCCTCTTCTAAAGAAGATTTCTGCAGTAGTTCTTTTTTGATTGTGAATACACACACACACAGATTCCCTCAGAAACAACTAAATCTGAGCCTATTTGCAGCATCCAAATGTTATTTATACAGAGGAAGGAAGAAAAAACTATTGAAGATGCTACTACTAAACTCCTTACAGGTCTTTTGGTTTACAGGAATTTGTAGAAGATGCAAACTATTTCAGATCTGATTGAAATACAAAGGTTTTATTAAAATCCAAGGGGGGGAAAAAAACCAGTCTCAATCAAGCCCATGGGAATTTTTCCATTGGCTCTGCTGTGCCAAGACTTCAAATGGGTATTTAACCTGGCGAAGAAATGAGTAGAGACGATTGCAGGATTTCCTCTCGTTTGAACGTTCTCATTAGATGAGGCCTCAGTGACCCCTGGGTTGATGGGTTGTTTCAATGTTTAATTGCTTTGACCTTCAGGGAGTTTCTTTTCATGTCCAACATAACCTTAGGTTTTTTTAGTTTAATGTGACAAATTACTTTATGAAAACAGCCCTGGATATTTTCATTAATTCTGGACAAATTGTGTTACACATAAAAGATGTCTTTTTCACAGATGCTGTAACCATGCCAAATAGTATCATAATTGTTCCTTTTTAGCTACTTGGGTATATGTCTGTACATATTTAGAGTAATTGGTGTGATTTAGGAGAGTATATAAATGATGACGTAATTCTAAGAAGGGTAAGATCACAAAAAACCCCACAATTTTGACACCCTACTCTGTAAACTAAGCCTTCCCAAGGGTCACATTTTCTGAAAATTATTCACTTCTTTTCTTCTGAGAAGGGAGCACTGTCCTTTCCACACTGCCACTGCAACACTGACAGAGCTACAGAAGCAGCCATGGTGGTGATGCAGAAAAGGTGTTGGTTCTTTCCAAGTGAGCCCTGTCCAGCTGGGAGCCGCATCTTCCACATCTCTGAGACCCTGTAGAGCAGCCCAGCTGCTCTAGAGCTCTGGAAGTGCCACCGCTGGCTGCTTTCCACACAAGTCAGTTGTCAACTTCTCTAGGCACCTTTGGGCCAAAACATGTCAATGAAAGCACTTCAGAGTCAAAGCACACAAGTCTGTGGATGGTTTTCCTGATTTTCCCCTCTAAACAAAGAGCATGGAGCTGGATGTGAAAACACCGGGTACTGCGCAGTGCTCCCTCCACTGCCTCCACCAGGCTGGCACTCCTGGGGAGGGAGAAGGCCCTGTTCCCTCACAGTAAATCCAGCATGGTCAAATTTCCTCCTGCTGCAGACTGGCCCCTTGGTTGACACAAAGTGCGCTTATACCAGCCTGTCCATATGGAAATGAGACGCTTAGCTGCATGCCTCACACATGTGGATCCCCATCTGCAAATGTCACCTGTGAAAGACAGGGGCCACTCCAGAAGGCACAAAGCTCGGGATTGTTTAGGCAGAATGCAAAATGACACCCCGGCATTTACAATGGGATTTTTATTATCGATGTCACAGATATGATACTTGCTACTGACATGCTTGAATTAGAAGAGACAAAGTAAACTGTTAGAAAGAAGAGGCCATTGAACTAAATACAAGTGTAACCTGCGTGCTTATATTGCAGCATTCGATTTCCTCTTAAGTCTCGGGAAGAGGGGGCAGACAGCAGAGGGGAGACCTGTGTTTCAGCTGAAATCTCTTGTGTCTACGCAGGAAAGTAGGGCCTCTCCAAAAAGCAGACAAAGAGGCAGGAGCAGCCAGTTGTGAGAGGTTGCGTTACAGGCAATGGAGTTTGCAATTCCCGCCAACCTCCATCCCAGTGCAGGTCTCTGCAAAGCTGCAAGTAAGGAAGAAGTCAAAAATACTGCAGTTGGAAACATACCTAAGGACTGAGCAGCTAATGACATGTCGTGGTCAAAAGCTATATTTGTCATGTCCTAAGCATACCATTGTTGACACAGGTTTGGGATCGCTGGATTTATAAGCCGAGCAAGTGGTCATCCCATGCCTCAGAGCCTGAAACTGGCTGTAAGAACCAAGAGGCCTTTTTTTCTTGGACAGCTTTGGATGGGAGCTGGGCTGAGAAACCAGGCAATCCAGTTGGTGCTCACATGCCATTTGCTTTGGAAAGACAAAGTAATGGTGCTGTGTGGTGAAAATAAAAGAACAGTGAAATTTCCGAACATCTCACCCAAAGAGAAATGTCACTGGTCACTCTAAGCTTTGTAGAAACTGCTTATAATATCAGTGAAGTAAGGGATGAGTAGATTTCATCCCTACTGGTTCTTTTCTCTTTTAAGGAAATAAAAGTATTTTAAAAGCATTTCTAGTATTGAAATATCGATTGCAGAAGACCCTATGTCAAGTGCTTCATTCCCCAAGAGGTTTGGCCCCTGAGGCCTTCTGGGATCATAGCTCAAAGGGTTGAATCTGTGACAGACAGACACAGATAGATTATGAGATGTCTTAGAAGGTCAAAAATCTGGTCTCCCCTTCTGCAAAGCTGGAAGAGTGCAGCTGAATTCTCCATACTAAAATCTTAGTGTCTTCATCGCACTCAAGGAGCCTTTCTAAACACTGTGCTGTCAGGAATAAGAAAGAAAAGCAAAATAAGCCACTGTGTGATTCAAATATTCCTAAGTGGTCACTGAAACACCCTTCTCTTGGCCACTAGACCGCATTCTCCAACTCTGTTTGCTGCGCTATGAAACACGAGGTCATTTTTAGCACAAGCCTCATGAATAGAGACTGGAATTTTCTACAAGGTCTTCTTTTCTTATCCTCCATTTCTCCCCCCTTTAAAAACAACTCCCAGTCTGCCAGTACAAGAGGGTTCACTGTCTGGGAATTCCCTCCCCATGATACCTATAGCCTTGGAGGGGACCTGGTGGCCCCTACAGGGTCTGCAGAAGCTTTTGCCAGTTTACCTGGAAGCAACCTGATCTCCTCCTCCTGCCACCCTGCCTGGTATCATCTAGCAACCGCAAGAGGCTAAGAAACATCAGGAATAACAGATTCAATTTTCCTCTAAAGCCAAAGTTTTATGTTAAGGAGGAGAAGTGAATGATACATTGCAGGTATTTATAGCAATTAGATGCTGCCTGTAAGAACGTGAGCTTGTCAGGAGGAGCAGTGACTGAAAGGCATGCAGACAGCTCCTTGATGAAGTGGTGTTCACTGGGTGAAATCTGTACTCTCAGCATTTTTAAACAAAAAGCAGCTCCTTTTAGGTGAGACCTTTAGCACTCAGTCCAGAAAGGGAACAATAAAGGACTCTGGAACAGGCATCTCCCAATGCTTTGTATTTGAAACTTAGAGCTACCATTTTCTATCATTTTCAGCCTCGATTTAGGAGCTTCATTACCTCTCGAAGCAAGAGAAGAATCTGTCCCTTAACAACTACCTCTGCTGTTTTGCCTTTTGCAGAATTATGCGGTGTATGCCAAACACAGCACAAATGAGCAGCCCATACATGTGAATCACTGGCCAGCCAACCAGCAGTGCCTCGTCATGCTGGGTAGAGACTTCTATGTCCAACCACTTCTCACTTAGCAAGGAAGAAGGGTGAGTCTTTCAGGTCCCCAGGGGCACTCTGCCACACCTGGGGTACATCCCAGCCAATATGAAACCACAAAACCTATTCACTGGAATTAATGTCACTTCCATTAAAATGTTATGAATGAAAAAATACTTCAGATTGTATTTTTAATTTTAATTTTAATTTTAATTTTAATTTTAATTTTAATTTTAATTTTAATACTTCAGACTCTACATTTTTTTTAATAAATAGACCGATACTTAATTATTCAAATCGTGTACACTAAATTTAGATTCAGGGCCAGAAGCCTTAGGCCCAGTCCTGAAATGCTGTCTGACGTGGGTGGAAGCAGAAGGCTGGAGCTACTTTTCAGAATGCAAACAGCACTTGCTATTCTGTGTTTCACTCTTCCAGCAGCTCCCTGAAATGAAGTCCTGCTGGAGCAAGAAGGAAGCTGTAGCTAGAGAGCATGCCCCAGCTGGGATACATTTTGCAAGTTTTGCA
This sequence comes from Irena cyanogastra, assembly GCA_013397155.1. Classification (NCBI taxonomy): domain Eukaryota; kingdom Metazoa; phylum Chordata; class Aves; order Passeriformes; family Irenidae; genus Irena; species Irena cyanogastra. The sequence continues at coordinate 910,844 of VWZV01011736.1, read as the reverse complement.
TACCATTATGAGGCCTTAAATTGAGCCCTCCTGAAGTAGCACAGAACAAGGAACTCCGGTGTAGGAAAAAAAAAAGCCACATTTAGATTCACCCAGATTATATCCTTTGATCAAAAGCTGCCCCTTGTGCTTATGAGAATCTCATGTAAATATCTGCAAACTTACTCCTCTGTCTGCTTTCACATTTCTTTCCAGAGAAACCTTTGCAATGCTATCTGCAGCTACTGTGGTTTCTTGGGCTGCTGAAATTGTGGCTCATAGTGCTGAATATTAGAATCTCATTTTCTTTTTTCTTGTTAGAGATGTATCTACCCCTTTTTTCAGAGGCCGTGACCATATTTTACCCCTTAATTCTGTGATACCTATAGAGATGGAGTCCTGCTGCATAACTGGTCTCCAATCTGTCATGATAATGGAAAGAATTCTTTTATTGCCACAGTGTTTTACTTAGCTACATCTTTCAAAGAACACTGTCAAGGTTGGTCCAAAGTTTAAATCTCACAGAAGCAGACTTTTACAAACATATGTCTGAATAGAAATGTTGCCATTGATTTTTTTAATTGCAAATGAAAACAGTCGTATTTGATGAAATAACCATTCCTCTGAACTTTCCACCCTAAGCCTGAAAACCTAAAAGTGAAAGTGACTCAAACACAGGCAAACCTGACTTCATTGATTTCTATTGTCCACGGTGAGAAAACACAACCAGTAAACAAAGCAGAAAGAGTGACAAGTAAATTGGATTTTTAAAAATTCTTTCACTTTTAATAATGTTAAGGGGGGATTTGTAACACAGGTAAAGGCATTTGTTTGTTTTCAACATAGAAGCTGTAAGGTGACAGTGTCCCTTTAAATGCATTCCCGCTGTAATTTATTTGCTTCAGGGATGAGAGTGGCGAAGTTCACACTGGAAATACTTGCAGCTCCTGAAGAAGTTAAATTTGCCACAAGTTTCACACCCTTCCTGTGAGAGAGAGCTTTTGCTTTCAGGTCATCCCAAAGCAAGTCTCTTCCTCTACACATTCCTCCCCCTGTGGGATATGGGACCCCAACACATTCCAACAGGGTGCTTGTGCACACCCTGACTCTCCCTCCAAGGGAGGAAAAATAAGATTCAGGCAGCTCAGGTGGGGCTGGGCAGGGATTCACATCCAAAGATGAAAGTCCAGAGGCTTTGGTGTCACAGCCTCCACAGGACAGAGCAGCTGGTGGGGGAAGAGACTTCCCCCTTTCCGCAAGCCAAGGAAAACTCTGATGAGTCTCAATGGTAATTTGGCCCTCATTTTTCTCAGACCCGGCTTCTTTGGAAATCTGTTGAGTTTTGCCCAAGAGGAACCCAAGATGAAGTGCACCAAGGATGTCAGGATCTGGCATGCTGTGGGGAGCCACATTAATGATTTCAGCTGATCAAAACTGCCACTGCGGGATGCAAATTCCTGTACCAAACTGAAAGTCAGAATCCTGCGCAAATCATTTATTTTGCATATTTTCAGATTAAATTATGTTTCTGTAAAAATGTGAGGCTTTTCAATGCCAGAATTGTTAAAGTCATAAATGCCTGAATAAAGCAACAGCAAAAGTCTCTAAATGGAGGAAAGCAACTGCCTTTGCCTCCACTCATCAGCATGTCTGAATAAAAATCCCCTTTCCTGTTTAGTGTTTGTCCTCTGTATTTTCAAGTGCAGAAATTCAAGCAAAAAAAAATTGCTGTGTAGCAGCTGGCCCATTTAAGAAGGTGATACATATTATTCAAGTGATTACACGAATGGCTAAAAGTGTTGCATTATTCCCTATTTTCATTTGTGCAGCATAGCTTTGGCATGGTGATGAACTATGTCAACCAGGAACCTTGGCTGCCTTCTAATGGAGAAAGCCCCTCAAAGATCTTTGATGTGACAACGAAACTGGGAAATATTACTGACTCACAGCCTTTAAGCAATCAAGAAGTGATCAAAGCAGTGACTCAAGAATTCAAGGGAAAAATTACATGCTCAGGGAAATGAGGAAAGCTTATTACCTACTGATATTCAATAGAACAGGCAACTGAAAGTCTAATTTTGTGAAATATGCTTTTAATTGGTATTCACCGACTTATTGTATATTACTTATGTAAAAAGCAGCTTTTAATTCCAAAAAAAATTAATTGCTCAAAATTCCAGTCACGATAGTGTGGAGTGGAAACACTTAGTCTCATTTCAACTCTGTCCTACTCCAACATAAAATGCAGGGCAGGGGTCTTCAGGGTTCACCTCCGTAACCTCAGCCCAGGAGCCATCAGCCTTGCACAGATTTCTCTGCTGTCAGAGAGTGAAGGGCTGGTAAGGGCATCTGAGCATCATTCTGTGAAGTGCCTACACCTGCAAATTAGGAGGGACAAAGCACAAAACGTCCAGCTCTGCAGGTAGCAGCAGACTCTCCACCTGGTGCGTGGGGACAGCCTGGGATATGAAGGGAAGACAGCTGAAAGCACACTGGGTTTGGGGAAATAAAGCACAGCCCCCTTGAGCTACCCCATGCCACATGTCCCAGCCCATTGCACTCTACTGGCTTTGGCCTGGGGTTTGGTATGAAGGTGTGCCTGCTTTCTGGGGCGTGTCTGGTCCCTACAGTGTGGCCATGAAGGGAAGATGGGGTGTGAAACAAAAGGCAAAGCGCTGTCCTAAAACATAGAAATGCACCGAGGGAGGCTCCTGTCAACTGTCCAAAGTCAATAGGGTTTGGACATCCGAACACTCCGGGAAGGCTCCTACAACAGGTGCTAGTGTGTAGTTATTTTCCTATGCTCCATTTTCTTCTAATCAGGTGAAATCACCATACTTCTCAGTTTCCTACTATGGCTGTGCCATCACTGAATTTGGGATGGCCATGGGTGCTGGCCCCTGCCCAGGAGCTCAGGCGTACAGAGTCTGTCACCCAGCCTGAAGACTGACAGCAAGGGGACACGTTTTGGAGCTGTGGCCATTGAGTGCTAGTGAGACAAGGAGAAGTTTCCTTCACAGGCAGATTAGAGATGGGACAGGGCAAATTCCGTTCACCTGATCAGCATATTTTTTGCTTTTGCTGAAAACACCGATTTGTTTGCCTGGTGAACCATTCACTCACATTAGCTAGATATAATTTTCATATACCTCAACAGAAAGACTATCAACTCACTGGTTTTCTGACTACCCATTGATTGGTTGTCAGGCATCTCCATATGTAAAACTCTTTGATTGTGCCAATGATCAGGTAAGAATTGAAGCTACTTGTCCTTTTGTCTTATTGTCTATCTGGACTTCAGCAAGACGTTTTGACACTGCTGCTTCCACAGCATCCTCCTGGAAAAGCTGGCAGCCCACAGCCTGGACAGGAGCACTCTTTGCTGTGTTCAGAACTGGCTGGATGGCTGGGCCCAGAGAGCGGTGGTGAATGGTGCTGCATCTGGCTGGTGGCCAGTCACCAGTGGTGTCCCTCAGGGCTCTGTGCTGGGGCCACTTCTGTTCAATATTTTTATTGATGACACGGATGTTGTGTCTTTCGTTACGAAGTTTGCGGACGACACTAAGCTGGGAGCATCCATTGGATGGATGGGCAGAGTCCAACAGGATGAAGTTTAACAAGTTCAGGTGCCGAGTCCTGCATTTTGGCCACAATAACACCCCGCAATGTTATACACTGGGGACAATGTGGCTGGACAGTGCCCAGGCAGAAAGGGACCTGGGGGAACTGGTCGGCAGCAGACTGAACATGAGCCAGCAGTGTGCCCTGGTAGCCAAGAAGGCCGAGGGCATCCTGGCCTGTATCAGGAACAGTGTGGCTAGCAGGAGCAGGGAGGTCATTCTTCCCAGTACTCGGCACTGGTGAGGCCACACCTTGAGTGCTGTGTCCAGTTCTGGCCCCTCAGTTTGGGAAGGACGTTGAGACACCTGAGCGTGTCCAGAGGAGGCAACGAGGCTGGTGAGGGGCTTGGAACACAAACCCTGTGAGGAACCACTGAGGGAGCTGGGTCTGTTTAGCCTGGAGAAAAGGAGACTCAGAGGTGACCTTATCATTCTCTACAACTGACGCGTTGCTGGATTTCCCCAGCTAGCTCTCAGCTCCGTGTAATGGAGTCGGCTGAATCCCAGAAGCTTAACACCTGAGACAGAGCTGCTGTGGGGTGCAGCTCTACCGCAATCTGGTGTTGTCAGCGCAGGCAGAGACAAGGAATGGGGGACAGGTCTTTCGTGCAGGTTCCAAGGAAGCTTATTCCAGTGAAGGGTCTAGAACACAGGCGTGCAGGGGTTTTTATAGAGGGGAGATCTCAGGGGAGGGTACAATTTCCAAACAATAGAAAAAGGGCTAGGGAGGAGCCTCAGGCAGGTTTATAACACTGAAACCAATGGGGTAGCTCGGGGAGGGGAGCAGTTTAAATTAACCACTAGGGCATTGAAGATTAGGGTATTTCCAAGGGGGATGTCCAAGCAGGGGGTTGGCACAAGGAGGGATTGACAGCTTGGCAAAGAACATTCGAGACCAGAGGGCAGGTCTTTGGGTATGACAGGCAACTGGGTAAGAGGTACAACTTAGGCTAAACCGGCAACATGGGGGGAACAGGAGCAAACAATGAGAACAAATGCACAACTTCCTGAAAGGTGGTTGTAGTCAGGTGGAGGCTGGTCTCTTTCTCCAGGCAGCAACTGACAGAACAAGAGGACACAGTCTTAAGCTGTGCCAAGGAAATATAGGTTGGATATTAGGAAAAAGTTTTTTATGGAAAGAGCGATAAAGTACTAGAATGGTCTGCTTGGGGAGATGGTGGAGTCATCATCCCTGGATGTGTTTAAAAAAAAGACTGGATGTGGCACTCGGTGCCATGGTTTAGTTGAGGTGTCAGGGAGCAGGTTGGACTCGATGATCTTGAAGGTCTCTTCCATTCTAGCGATTCTGTGAAATTCTGTGTCTTGATGTTACATTCTATTCCCCCTGGACTCTACTTTTTAAAAGATCTCAAATGCTGCAAAGTTAGAATTGTGCATTTTTAGAGAACACTGAGAGGATGATCCATGCTGACAGGCATTCACTCACTATCTGCCACAGGTAGCCCAGCATTAAGTGCTTCAGGGCACTGAAAGAATTTGATCTAATCTTATATTATAAGCAGCACCCAACATTGTACATTCTCTTTTCCAACACAGACACTTATGTACAGCCTAAGGGCCCAATCCTGCTCCTCTTGAAATCAGTTGGAATTTTTGCCTTTGCTTCAGCAGCAGAGGGGGAAGGAGCAACTTTTGTAAGGAGCAACTTTTGAAGGCTGGCCCTTCGGTCTTTCCATCCTATTCACTGTTTAATGGGAGAAGGCAGACACAACAGTGCTGGAAACACTACCTGTGTAACTAGAGCAACCCGCCTTCCAGCTTTTTTTCTGTCAGTTAACTTCTCTTCCATTGCTCTTTCTTGCTAAAAATCTGAAATTCTTGCAATGACTGGTAATCTGGATTAAGGAAAGGAGAGGCCCTTCAGCAGAGACAGAGTTGTATGAACATCAAAAGATTCAGGGTTCTTCTATAATAAAAACAAACTCATTAACTACATTGGAAGGACATGAACACAGAATGCAAATACTCTCAATAACTAAACACTTCTTATGAGCAGCTGATGAATTGTGCTTATTGAAACAAAGCCTGAATACAGAAGCCAATGACTAAGACTTAAGAATGCCTTTCATTTTCTTTCCCATCTTGTTAGCCAGTAAAATGCATTTATTGTATCCTATCATTGCCATTCATTGTAGCACATGAGACTTTAAACCAAGAAGATATGTTACAGATACTGTGCAGAGCTGCATAACTGGAAACATGAGGACTTAGCTGAATGCAGGTTTTCTCTGCCTGATCTTTGCTAATAGAAACATTGGAGCACTCATACAACAAACCCAGGGACTGATCTCACAATGTTCATGTTGGTGACCCTTTCTCTTACAAATAACACAAGTCGCTAGAAACTGGCTTCTAGCTGCTTGCAAGAAGCACTCATCTTTTTCTGCTGCCTGGAACTACAGGACTGGGATCAAAAATATGCAAGTAAAAGAAAATATTTACCAAATTTAAGGACTGCATCAAATGCTTTTAATAGCTTCAAACACAAAGATAGAAACAACTACAGGACTAGGGTCAAAAATATGCAATTAAAAGAAAATATTGATCAAATTTAAGGACTGCATCAAATGCTTTTAATAGCTTCAAACACAAAGATAGAAACAACTACAGGACTAGGGTCAAAAATATGCAATTAAAAGAAAATATTGATCAAATTTAAGGACTGCATCAAATGCTTTTCTAAGCTTTAAACACAGAGATAGAAACATGTATAAGTTTGAAAAAAAATCCAAAAAGGTCTGTTTTCATATCACATTATCCATTCCTGGCTGGCTGCAAGCAGCAGAGCCTTATCCAGCTAGGTCTTATTCATGTAGGTAATCCCTTTGACCCTAGTCATAAATACATTATTCTAGTTCAAGATAATCTCCAAGTATCAATCTGAACCGATGTCTGTGCTCTTGAACACAAATGCACATTTCTGTTTCTTCCATCTCAGAGCTGTAATGCTAAGCAGGCTGTTTTAAAAATTTTTTTTAAAAAAAAAAAAAAAAAAAAAAAAAAAAAAAAAAAAGTGTATCCCCCAGAACTGACTTTTAAAAAGAAAAAATCCAGGTGGTTCAATTTGGAAAGAAACTTTGGATTTGTTGTTCTCTTTCCGTGTGCTTTTTTTCCCAAAGGCAGACATTCATACACATATAATTCCCTCTTCTTGTCACTGGGCTTCTGGGTCAGTGAACATTCCTTTGCTGTAGTGTTTTTCAGATGAAACTCCAAGAGAAACACTGTCCTCAATGATGGGTCGGATACAGAAGAGGAGGATGGGCAAATATTCTAAGATTGGCCTGGATTCTTGCCAGGAGCAGAAGAAAAGGGCCTTTGTGTTTGGACATCTGAAGGCCAGGCATAAACATGTTAGCCGATACTTAACACCCAAAGCCAGAGCCAAAACCGTTAGACACCCTGAATAATCCCCACTAGGCCTCCTTTGGGTTTCAACTGCCCATTACAATGGGGCAGCCTCCTCCAATTACCAAATGTGTTTCTTCTAAAAACATCCTTACAGGAACTCCCAAAATAGCAGCGATTAAAAGCAAACAGCCCGTAATTCATTGACATATGCAAACCTTTTAATGTTTTGCAGGAGACAAGTTGCAACTTTTTGTACCTACAAGACTATTTATGCATTTTTAATAATTACCCTTGTATATTATGTGATACAATTCCTTTAGGCATTTAGTTAAGAGAAGCAACAGAATTCACATTCAAAAGAAACTGTTAGTTTTGCTGCAAGAAGCGCAGCTAATTTATGTAGTGAATTTTTTATACATTTTTTCCCCTGATTTCTCTTCCCTGCTGTCCTCTTTCCCCTTTCTTCTTCACTACATTAAGAAATTCTGATGTGCCTGCAGCAACATCCACTGGTGGGGAGTGTCTGCAGTGGTGCCAGCCCGGACTTCCCAGCAGTGGCAGCCAGCAATGTGCGCTGCTTCAGCGGAGCGCGCTGCCTTCCAAGCCCCCTTGGGGACCGCCTCGCCCTGGGGTCCTCTCTAACCACACACCTTCTGCGGGCTGCCGGGCTCCCGTGTCACCTGACAGACAGCCACCCCATCCCATCTGTTCTGCGCGGAAAACAGCACGTGGAAATCTTCCCTGCAGGTCGACAATAAAGATGCTTTCAAAGCCAATGTGGTCCCGCAAGCTTTGGTTTTTATTCGAGCTCAGACGCCCTTGTTGCCGCCCAGCGCCTCAGCTGTAGTTTCGGGTGAGCCGATCGGAGTGGCAAGCAGGGAAATGCAGGCACGGGGCTGGGCACGGCACGCCTGCAGTTCGCGCCGCCAGCACGGGCACACACAGGTTTGGGAAAGCAGTGCCCGGACTAACAGCAAAACTCGCCAAAGCAATCTAGGTTGTAGCAACAGGCAGCGCTTGACCTGCCTCAGGGGTAAGAGGTAAAGAGTTCGTTTCTTCCTCACCAGACGGCAAAGATCCCCGGCTGTACTCCTGCGCTGATTTCATCCATCTGTACCTGACGAAAACCTGCTCCTCCCTCTCTTCTTGTGACAACAACCAGAGAAAACCGGGTCGAATGCTTTTGTGTTACTGTGGTTTGACAATATATCTGAGGAGGGATTTTCAAGTCAGCCATTGCAGATACTACGCTTAAGGGAAATGCAACAAAACCTGTTTCTTAGCACGGGCAGGTCACAGTTATTGTACAGCAACAATTCTCTTGGCTTCAGAAGGCAGTTTGTCAAATCAAGGATTTCATCTTCCCATTTTAAATTAGCAGTAGATAATTAGGAACTGCCCACAATTAAATATTGATGTTAAAAATAAATAAATCTCAGAACTTCCCTGTTTAGACAGTAAGAAGGCTTTGCATCAAAAAACACGGGACACATGAGAATGTGAATAGTAAAGAGCTCATAACAAAGAAGGATAAACTCTTCATTGTGTGCTTACAGCATTCATTTCTTTCTCTGTAACTGAGAACCTATACAAACAAATGGGATAAAAAGACAACATATACCTAGATATCAGCTGTAATCTGCCAATTCTTCAGCCAAACCTACTGGAACACAAAGGAAAGGGGCAAGGTTTACACAAGGTGCACACTGAGTCAGCTCTTGTCTCAACAAAACTTCTCCTCAGCTCCTACAGCTGCAGCAGGACAAGTCTAGGTAGGACTAACAAAACCACTTGCCCGACTCTAGCAGTATTTCAGTCCAGCTCTTTGCTTATCCTTGGAGTTCACTTGAGACTGTGACTCACTGTAGGTGAATCCTTTTGAGGATACACTAACAGCAATTTCAAGCCCAGCATCATCAAAATTCCTGGGCACCCTGCTGCATGGGAGGCGTGGATCTTTGGCTGCAGAGCACAAAGTAGTTTCAGTATCTGAAGAAAAAAACAACTGAGCAAGAAGTATCCAAGCCTGTCTCCAGTGCACAGGGCAGGACTTGGGCCATCATTCAGCCTGGAGCGGACCCCCTGAGTCTGTGCCACCGAGGATGCTTGTGTTCACTTGTATGTGCCCACAGCCTGCTTGCAGCCATGGCAGGGGTAGGGCAGCCAGGTGGCTGGAAATCCTAGGCAAATGTGCATGTGCTCCAAAACCCTCCCTAAGAAGTATTCTGGGTAGGGGAAGATGATCAGCCACAGAGAACCATCTTTGTATGGCCTTATGTCCTTTGTGGGAGTCCTCTCCTAGACTTAGGTACCTCATCTGCGGCTTCCTACCTCCAAAAATTACCAAAGAATTCCTCAGCCAGCTCTAGATCAATCTCACAGGGGGGGAATCCCAGTTCCATTGTAGCTGAGCACATAGAGCTATTGGATTGAAAAAAGAACTGTTTTCTCTGACCTCATCTCCCTCCCTTGGAAAAGCTCCCTTCCTGTGACTTTACATGCCAGGAGTGGGGGATGGAAATGTAACATTGTTTTCGTGCATCACAGTGATAGTGTTTGTAACAAAGTTCCCTGAAGTTTTATTTTGAGGAGAAAAAAGACTTCATGCTAAGAAAGGTTTACCAAAATAACAGCAGCAATTCATGTAACAGTAACGATTCAGAGCAAAAGTGCAAGATCACCTGTTCCTGGCTCTGACACTTCAGGCAGCACATACTAACAGGAGAAATTGTGATAGAATTACTGAACTAACATTGCTTTCATTCATTTTATGGGCCAAAATGATTGTCTCAAATCCTTCTGAAGCACCCAGATGTTCAGGGTACTTTGCAGTACTGTCATCCCTCTCCAGGTGGATTTTCTACCACCAGGAGAGCAGCCAGACAGGCTTGTCTCAGTCAGTGATGCTGGTGTCAGCCTGGTGAGCCTGATGAATTGGCTTTGGTTAGTGGACCAGGCTTGTTTATGGCACCATCCCACCCACCCAAGTGTCACATTCCTCCAGAAGCCCTTAGAAATCAGTTGCACAGCAGCTAAATGGAATAGTGGACATTCATTTGGGATGGCAGCTTTCCTGCACAATTCAAGAGCTATAAGGCGGTAATTATTCAAGGGTTTTTCTCTCTGACAAAACTATTTAGAAGGGATTGCAATCTGATGAACACAACTGAGGGAGGAGTGCCCTCCTTTAATTCCCCAACAAAATGGAGTCACCACCCAGCATCATTCTAAGCCTCCTTATTTCTCATTAACCTTAGCATTTCCTTTCTTGCCCCTTGAAAAGCACAGTTATGTAGACTGACAGTATCTCTCCTGCCCTAATGCCTCACTGCAGTATATACCTTTTCTTTTGACCCTCTCTCTTGAGCCAGATTTAAGCCTCTGGTGGGCTTCATGCAGACACCTCTGTAAGAAAAGCAGGACCATTTAGGAGACAGGCAGGAGAGTTATCAAATAAACTTTCCATTTTATTTACAGTTCAGGAGCCTTGCAGAATGACACACACTTATGGTTTGGGATCACTAGCAATTATTGTAAAGGTGAAAGCAGATACTGCAAATTTAACAAGCCTTTTGTATGAACTAATTGCATTAGAATACATTAGTAAGGGTGCACATTGTAGGTTTTATGTTTCATTGGAAAGGTCATCCTAGATTCTGGTTGAATAGTGAAAGAGAGGAAACCATATTAGCAGTTTATCCAGCAAGTGTCTCTAGGATGAATTTCCTTCAGGTCATTTGCATTATTTGATTGTAGCTGAATAGTTCTCCCTCTGCTAAGCAAGTAGGGGAAGACCTACGGTGACAATAGGGGAAGTTCAAAGTCTTTGAGCCTTATTAGAAGGCTCATTTTCTGCACACATTTTCGTGCACTCATTTCCCAGAACTAGGCTAGCAGCTGTATAATCAGGACAGCAACTTTGCATGCCTCTTGTAAAATACAAACCTCCCAGGGAAAGCAGCTGTTGGTTTTCAGGAGGCAGGAGGGTTCCTGCTTCTTCAGAGATGTGACACCTTGTTATGCCACACCACAAAGCCCCCCTTGCTGGTCCCTCTGCAAATGATTTGTGCCAGTTCCAGCCCTGCTCCAGCTGCCTTGAGTGTGTCTAAAACACTGTGTTGGAGACAGTCATAGACCAACTCTGCAGCCCCCAGGGCTCTAGTGCCTTTGCAAGCCTACGGGTGGTGGCAGCCCTGAAGAGGTTGCACAGGGCAGAGGGGTGGTAGCAACAGAGCCAATGCTTGGGGAAGAGAGAGGGAGAGAGCAGCCCACAGGATCCTGAAGGAGGTTGTGGGGTGGAAAAGCTGAGCCAAGTAAGGCACAAAGTTTTGGTTAAAAGAGAAAACTCCTCTTCCCAGTCAGGCAAAACGCCTGGGAAACCATCTTCCAGTGCTGCCTCATCACATGGCTGCAGGAAAGGGACTAAGTGACAGCCAGAGAAGGGCAGAGACTGTGTCCATGCAGACATTGTTGATCAGGCAGAATAAAATCTTCTGGTTACTCCATGAATACCCATGAGGATTTCCAGAGGAGTAGCTAGTGTCTGCTAGTTTCACTGAGCTGTGTATTTCAACCAACCCTCCAGAAAACCTTACTGTGTAAAAATCAGTAGGTGGCATTCCTCTAGGCTAAACAGAGCCAGAAAAGTTAGAAGAGAAGCTAAATTGATGCTAAAAAAATGTTCCCATCCTCCCCAAACCCCTCTCTATTGTGTAAGTGGCAAAGAAAACACAGCACCCTCTGGGAGGCTGTAGTGGCATTTACACTGTCACCAACCACCTTTGCTCTGAAAGGAGGTGGCTTCCACGCATCTGCCACCCCCAGAAGATGTAAAAGAGAGGAGCATATGGTTTTGAGAAAATGAAAGGTCCTGGTATCTCAGCTTGGTAAAGCTATTGACTTACTGTCTGACCTCTGGCAAGACGTGTGCCCTCCATCTGCCCGGCTCAGGCTGGCGAGACAAGCAGAAGAGGCTCGAGTGCAGAGATGCTGAGTTTGAGTTTAACTTGTCAGAGCCACAGCAGCTGGCCACCCCTCTGATGCTGACAAGTTACATACATTAAGGCCCAATTCAGCCAGCTCATAGAAGCTGGGTCTTCTCACCTCACAAATTCAAACTGGCTCTAAGGCTCCCAACAACTTCCCAAGCCCAGGAGCACAAGGAGTGTAAGAATATGCATAGTATGACTGCTGCAAGGGTGAGCTGGGATCCCCTGGGCCCCGTTGTTCCTCCTCCCTCGGCTCCATAGCCCATTCTCCAGCTGCTGCAGCCCCACAGGCTCTCCACATCTGCTGGGACTGCACACTCACTCCTCACCTATAGCTCCTTTATACAAATGCTATCACTCAACCATGGCCAAGGGAGCGAATCAATCCACTCTGCATTGAACGTCACCTCTGGCAAGGTTAAAACTTCAGTTCAGCAAAGCCCTTGTGCGTTTGGCCATGGGGACTCGTCCTGTGCTGCAGCACATCGTGTAGGAGAGCTCTGAGTGTGCAGAGGATGACTAAGCCCCATCAGAAACCAGAGGCACCTCAGCTTTCCAGAACCGAGACAGCAAAATCCTAACATGGGTGTAGTAAATATTGTCCATCCTTCATTAAAGCTGCATAGCAGCCCAAACAATGATTTTTATGTACTCCACATTAAAAATATAATACTTCAAATTTTAGTGCCCCATAATTTGCATATTGAATTCCAGAGAGGGTATTTGATGGAGTGTGTGCCATAGCTCCTGTATGTATTTACTATATCCAAAGGAAATGACAATCTAGCATAACATCAGGCAAGTCCTAATAATAACCATATTTTAAGGCCCATTCTAAATACTTAAAGATACAATCTGAAATAAAAATGGAGTGTGAAATGTCCATATTAATAATGTTATCATCAACCATTACTAAAGTCAAAGGCTGCTACAGTCCCATTAATAACTCTATCCTGGCACCCAGGACCTCTATTTTCTTCTTCTTGGCCCATTTTATCATTTCTTTTCATAGGGAACTAAAAGCTGCAAGTTCTAGAGGAACTCAATATCCCATCAGGTCCCATCAGCACAAATACCCTGAGGCTGCTTCTGGTCTCTTATTGGTGTCTCTGAAACAGGCCTGACAAATCCCATTATTCAGCCACCCAGCATTTTTTTCTCTCCGGTCCTACACTAATACAAACAGGTTTTCACTGTCCTTCAAGTATCCTGATGAATTAATAGCCATGAAACTTACATCTGGAACTTGAAAAATATTTTTAAGCACCCTCCTCCAATATGACTGCCACCTCCGTCACCCCCTTCCTTGTTTAGTTCACCCGTTTTAGATTCTGGTGTTTCTCTCCAACTCAGTGGGAGTGGGAAGGGACAGTGTTCCTGACTGAATATGAATATGATGGGGATGAGGAAGAAAGGATTCATACTGGTGGAATGGGCTAAATATTCATTATATCAATGTCTGTACATAGCAACAAAGTAAATATAAAATATTTAACAATGTGTTTTGAAAGGTCATGAAAATACATTGAAATACATCAAATCAATAACAACAACTTCAAACTACCCTCAGAAAACACTAAATAGCTACATATAAGAATGATAAGCATTGGAAAGAGCTTCATATAAAATCATTTCTCACTTAAGTACACTCTCATGGTCTGACGGAAAGATTTTTCTGCTCTGGAAGAAAATTATTTGTTTGTAATATCAGTCTAATACTGTTAGTTATATTGATTCATGTTTGACTATAGACTGGTGGAGTTTCCAAAGCTTTAGCATTACACAGCTTATGAAAAACCTCTCACAGGAGCTTTGGCCTGGGCAAGGTGCATAGCAGGGTCCCTCAAGTTGTGTACATTTTGCTGGATTATGTTTAACCAAGTCATGCAATAATTACTATAGATTAAATTGTCTTGAGTTGTTGAAATAACTTTATTAATACATCAAAACCTTGAGCCTGTTTCCTTGAATTATTCTACAATCCATTTCTCCTACTATTCACATATTCTTTGTGTGAATAAATACAGTTCTCTTGGTAAACACAAGCGCCTGGAACACGCTTGCACGGGATACTTCCAAAGACAGCACATAATCATTGTGTTACAATCATAACCCTAACCCTTATATAAAGGAAAAATGCTGCGTGGGGCTTCTGCTTGCCAAACCTCTCTCACTTTTCCAAAACTTCCTACAGTACCATTACAATGAATTTGTTTCTTGGGAAGATCCCTTGGCCCTCTGCTCCAATAATGCATTAACCCCAAGGACTGGGCATATTGTGCAGGGCTCTGCAAATGTGGATTACTTTTTACCTCAAAATTCATAAACAAAAAAAGTAATCTCACGGACCTGCTTCTCTGAAGTGTTTACAGTCTTGGTTTGTATTAAAAAACCAATAATATTAAAATTCCTTAAAATATATTTAAAAAAAGATTCCTTAAAGTCAAGAAGATTAACAAAATAGAAACACTGTTTAAGGTGATGGATCATGTAAGGTAATCACTAAACTCTCAGACTGTAAAATAGGATTACACACCATTTCTTCTTTTTTTTTTTAATTTTCTCTCTTGGACACTGCAGTATCAACTGCTGTAGTCCTAAATTTAGCCAAACACTGCAATTATCAGATGTATTCAGTTGCAAAAGCTTTTGTCACTTTCGTGGCTGTCTGACGGTGTACGGTTCAATCATAAAAGGGCAAATGACAGGCGGGTGTAGGAAATGAATTTTCTTCTTCTTCCTGACATTCCAGGGGAAGGCCCCCTGCTGTAATATGGAAAATCTTTTATGCAAAAGAGCACAGCAACTTACAGTGCACAATCACTATGCAGATTTTTTTTTTGGGAGTATCTTTTCACAATTCAGCAAAGGAAAGGGACGAAAAGGCAGCCTTAAAATCAAGTTTAAAAGTTCAAATTTGATTTTAGCATATTTATAGGTTTAGGGATCTGGTAATTAAAATGCAATAAAGCTCCTTCTAAGTATGAACATGCCTTCTTTGGGTGATATTGCTTTTCTGGTGCTCCTGAGGCCACAGCAGCAGAGTTTTTCACACACAGCTGAAGCAAGGTGAGAGGCAGAGAGGGATGCTGAGTCCAGAGGGAAGCAGTCAGGGCAACCCCATGTTGTCTACTTGGAAAAAAAAGAGAAGGCTGTAAATTTAGTATTTATACTTGTATTTCTGAGAATAATGCAAGCAAGGATCTGGGAAAACACAGAAAAATATCCTTCCTGACCTGCAGGTTTTAAGTAAAACTGCCTTTGGAATAAATAATCTCTACTCCTTTCCACAGAAGGGACTTTAACACCTTCTGGCAATAAATAAAATTCTTAAAGAGGGTGCAAATTTAGCATTTGTCATTTTAAGGTCCTGGTGTGAGGTGGTATTATGGCAAATAAGCATCACTCACGGTGTTACCAAATGAAAACAGGTGTGGCATAAAGGCTTATTATTTGCCAAAAACACAGTTTGGCTCACTATCTCTGCTCAGCTGTATGAACCACAGGTACCAGCTCTGAAGTAAGAAAAAGGACTGCTCCTTACACAGCGGCTGGCACTGGACACCATGGCAAATTTTCGGGGGTTTCTTGAGTCAGTGGCTCTTCAGCTGAAGGGAAATTGGCCAAACCTCAGGGGCATGGCAGTGCCTCCTGGGCTGGCCTTGCAGGCTATGCTTGCTCAAGGAGCTCTGCAGGCTCCTGTCCTGGTCAGGGTGCAGACCCTGCAAAGAGGGGGAACACAGAGGGAAACAGAGGTTTTGCACCCCCAAACTACACTTCCCATCAGGCATTGGCACAGTATTTCCAGATCGAATGTGAGGTTACTTTCAGCTTAATTTTTTTCAGTCTTAACAAAAAATAATACTTCTTTTTTCAAGACATCTATTGACTTGGCAATTTTTTTTTCAGGGAAAGCTTATGCTTTGCTTCTAAAAATCTTTTTTTAGTTATGAACCACATTTGTAATGAAAAACAGTCTCAATGAACAATACCTTTTTAATTACTTGCAGAAAACTGAATAAATACCAACAGCAAGACATATTAGGAAGGAATATTTAGTTCCTCAGGGGAAAAAGTAGCCTTTCAATAAGCAATGGCTAAAACACAGCAGAACTGGTCCCAGTGAGTGCAAATCAGCTACTGATTTCAATGAACTTGTGTCAGTCTACCCGAGGTGAAGTTCTGGCCCACTGAGCTCAGAGAAACAAAATGTCACCTTTACTTTCTAAACACTCTTTCTCAAATCATATTCCCCTTGTAATAATGTGCAGCAAGTGTTTAGCTCAACATGCCTCTTATAGTTTCTGTTTGGGAGATGATTTTTCTTTTTAATTTCTCTGTCAGGCACACTTATTGAAGCGCACACACTTTAGACAGATCCAATCTGCAAAAAAGGTTTGAAAGACAGTGATTTATTTATGAAATTCCTGGTTGAGAGGGTGAGGTAAGCCACACAAAAATTTTAAAGCTTCTCACTAATGTAAGGCATATGTGTTATATACGTAAAACATGAGGAGGGAAGATATTAAGAATATTTGGGCACAAATCCTTCACAGGGTAGAGCTGCAGTAGGAGAAAAGGGGCAGCAGGTGGAGAAGAAGCCGTAAGGACGAGTTCTGCTCTGCCTTTAATTTCCCTTTGTTACCTCAGGGCCAGCAGCATTTATCATATGGGCATTGTACATACATCAAGTTTTTGTTCTTGTGTGTTTTATGCTGTGTAGTCAACACAACAATCAAACCTGAAGCTCCATGGTGGGAGTTTAAATTTACTAAAAGCATAAATTCACTAAAAGTCCCTGCAGTAAAGTGTTTTGCTTCTAGCTAAACACTTCTCCATGTCAAACTCCTTTGCTCCAGCTGGGAGATGGTTTAACTTGCAGATGTCTTCCAACAAAGTGGGCACACCAGAGTCCAAGATGTGCACTGGGGACACAGTTTTTTGGCTGTGCAAGTTCGGCGGCTGCCAGTGCCAGTGTCCCGGGGTAAATGTGCTCTCCCTCCACCAGGCTGCTCCTCCTGGCACTGTGGAAGGTGGGAGGCCTGGCAGACACACCCCAGCAATGCCACTCTGCAGCATCTTAAGAGGGATCTGCCCCAGTCTGTCTCCTACCACTGAATGCTCCTGTGACAGAGCTGGCTGAAGAGGAGGTGCATCCCAACCCCCGAGGAGCAGGTTGGGAGCATGTTCCCTTCCCATGCCAAGCCATGAATCACCAGAGGCTGTCCATCCTCACTGGGAAAAACTAACTGAAGGACACGCATGTGGAGAGGAAAAGCACCTGTTTCATGCAGGTTGCAGCTAAAAGGTGGAGCTAAGCAGCCTGAATTCTGTGAGGGAGAATGATGTAGGGAAGAGCAGCAGGAACTGGGGTTAGAGAGACTCCTCTGGAGGCTAGAGTTAGCCAGGGATATATCCAAACATCTTTTAAAAGCACATCCAAAAAAAGATATTTTTAAAGTGTTTAACAGTCCTAGCTGTAAGCAGGTGGCAATTTTTGCAGGCTTTTCAGCTGAAACGGCATTGAGAATTGTGGAGGTGAGGTGGCAGTGGCTGAACGAGCTGGCTCAGAAAGGACAGCCCCTGCACAGAGAAAGGGCCAGCAGACTGCTGGCACTGGCAATCAGGAACTGCTAAAGTAAGGCTCAACAGTGATCAGGAAGGTTTTGGAGCTGCCCTTTATCTTACTGAGGACAGGAAAGTTGCACTCAGTGAGGTGGAGAGCAGGGCTTTGGCACAGAGATTCAAGGTGTGAGGTGAAAAGGAGAAAGGCGATGTGAAAGACCAGAGAAAGATGATCCTAACAGGGATAAAAGGGATAAGCAGCCAAAGGCAGCAGCGAGGCCACCCTCGCCACGCAAGGGGGAAATCTTTACTCATTATAAAATCATGTTCTGCTCCACCATCTTGTCCAGCTTCTTGGCACATAGTATGGAAAACAACGACAAACCCTGTGGGTACAACACCAAACCACCATCACACAGAGCACCAGGGCCAGGATAATACAGAGCTGGCAGTAGAGAAATTGAGCCAAAAAAGATCCAAGGAACTGTCTAACAGTAGACAAGCCCTTGGGTCACCCAACTCTGCTCCAGTGGTGAGGAGCAAAGTCCTTTCTGCCCTCCAAAGGGAAGAGCAGGGACTTAGGAGGCTGCCAGTAGCTCCCCATGAGTGAAAAGGGTTAGAAAAGGAGTCCTCACCTGCAGTGTAAGAGCTAATGCTGGCAAGATCAGAGCTGAGGAAATTAAAATCTCAGACTAGAAAAATCATATTTGTGGTGTCTTCTCTTTCTCCCTAAGGGGTGGGACAGATAGATGGAGGGAAGGGTGAGGAGATGCTGAGTGTTGAGAGTGGACATACAAAGGAAAAGAGGACATTAATCAAGGTGGGAAATGAGAAGAGTTTTTGCATTGCCCTCAGAGTAAAACTGGAAAGGAACATATGGCAAGCATTAGAGAGGACCCAAAGGGGATGGGGCTGGGGGTGCAAGGGAGATGAGAGAAGAGGCACAGAGAGATACCAGATGTAAAAGATAACAACCCAGTAGAATTTTGCCAAGAATAAAGGTTTCTGAGCCATCACTTTGAACTCACATGTCCACCCTCTACTAGTAAAACCATTAGACAGACAAGAATTAAGAGGAGAGAAAGAAATCAGTCGCCTGCAAACAGCTTGCTGAAGACATGACATTCCTGAAGAAAAATGTACACAAGCCTAAGCAGCTTACAAGAGCGAGCTATCTCACCCGGCTCACCCCCCACGAACACTATTAAATCCATGAGAATCAGAACAAGGAAATTGTCAGGGAAAGGCTGCGATTAGCCAGAGCCTCGACTAGAAAAATAGTTCATGAATTGTCATAAAAATTTAAAGCTCAACCTCACATTAGCTGCTGCAGTGTCTCTGCTCCCACCTACAGTACAGTTCGTCTCCCTCTATCTTCATCACTGACTGTGCCAGTACAAGGGGGAAATCTTCTGAATGTTTCCCCAAAATTAAATGCTGAAAAAGCATATCATTATTTTTGATATTCAAATCTATTATTAATAAACTATACACTACAAAAAGATTCTGAACATGAGTGATACATCTCATAATTCTGACCTATTAACAGAAGTACATGAGTCTCCCTGGACCAAAAAAATAGTTGTTAAAAAAGATGAATCGCTTACTCAAATCAAAATAACATGACAGTTCCATGAAAGATTTCAAAATAAAAGTTAATAAGTTAATGGATTCATTTTACTGCTCCTAAGACACAAACAGACAATGCAGAACAGTCATCTTCTTATTAAATAATATGAATCAATGACTCCAGCACGTTTGTATTAAGCAACAGGCACTACTACTCTCTTATGGTGTATTAGGGTGAGTGTGTCAGTAAGAGGGCAGAGCCAAAGCACATTCTGAATCTTCTTTGCGGTCAGTGACCAGGTACTTAAAATTTTGTCATGTACCTAAGTATTATCCTGAATGCAGGGACAGAACACAGTCCCAGCTGATGCCAGCAAAACCTTCCCAATTTACAATTGCTCCTAATCCTCGTGGTTTGTGGGAGACTGGCCTTAGCAGCTGCCCTTTTATCTGCCATGCAGCAGAGTGCTGGGAGCTCCCTGCATCCCTTCTCCTAAACACCTCTCCTAGGAGAGAGAGCACTCCCCTCCAAGAAAACCCAATAGCTTCTGATGAAGCCCAGGCAAGTGTCTTGAACCAGGCTGCTGGCTTTCCAATAGTGAAAATGAGGGGAGAGGAATATCATGCTCAACATGCACTAGAGAAAAATGTTTCTGAAATTTTTTATTTTAAAAACTAGGTTTTTTCCAGTATGAGTAGAATAAAAATAAAATGGCATTTCCCTGATATAAAAATAATTCTTCTGGCTTCTTACAAGTGCTGTAGCTCAGAAGTATTCCAAAGGAGAGAGAAGATACTTGGAAAGAACGTTGCCCTTAGGGAGTGGTGAAGGGACTTTCTTCAGCCCCATGGATGTCCTGCTCAGTTTTGGCTGCATTATGTGGGCTTGATAATTAAAGTCTTTATATGCGTGGGAGTTACTTTAATAGGAATGAGGGGTAACAAAAAAATCTTCCATTTGAAAGTGGATTGCACTGTACAGGCATACGGGATTTCGCTGCCTGCTCAGAACAGATAGATGGGAGGGTTTTGATGTAAGAAATCAGGTGGTGAAAGGACAGGAAACAAGTGACTTGTGGCTCCTGCCATTTAAGCATGAAAGGGGCATGTGAAGAGGCATTAATTTCAGCCACACTGGGCTGAAGGGTAAGGACTATTCACATAAGTAAGGCTTTGGGGGACTGGGCTTGAACAGCTGCTTAAACAAAAGTCTGAGGCACCTTTCTTCAAGAGTACCTAAGTCTGGTTTTCTAAAGGACCTTCCCCTCTTAAGTTACTTAGGATATGCCTACCCCTTCCACGTTGGATAATAGGGGGACTGTGCCTGGGCTGGTGGGGGAGGAGGGATGAGGGAGACTGTCAGTGAATGGGGCTGTGGGCTCAGCAGGACCTCCCCAGGCTGCTGGTGCACGGCTGGATGTACCAGCACGGGCGGGGTACCGGGGCCTGAGCGCTATCCCGCATTTTTCATTCCCTCAGGCACTTTCAAAACTGCTACCTTAAGCCTGCAGCAGGATTTCAGCAGAGGTCTCTTAGGCTTTAAGCAGCTTCTAACTGTATTTATGTGCTTTATCCCTTGAGTAGGATAAACAGGTTAGCAATTAACTCTGGTTTTCTGACCTCTAGCTGGATAACCAGATCTCTAATTATATTTTCAGTGGCAGTGAATCTCAAGAGTTGTGTGACACTATCTGAAAGTTTCCACTCCCATGTAACATCTGCAGCTCCATGTGTAAATTGGCAGCCAAGAAATTATCGGCAAAACAGAAAGCAACTTTTTTTTCCTCTGCTTGGTACCTCTGCCTCTTCAGCACATCCAATCCTTCCTCTCTGTTTCTTGGAAAATATTTCCCCTGATAGGTGATTCCTGGTATGCCAGACAGGTCATATTGAAAATCAAAAAATTCTGAGAAGTATTTTATTCAAAATACCATTTTTTTAAAAATAGAATCCTTGTGGTAGACAATATTCACAGGAATCAAGAAATTGGAGGCAATGGTAAGCCCCATGCCTTGATAGGTTCTTTTCTATTGTTTCTCAATAGAGCACTATTTTGTGAGAGAGTGTGTTTTTTAGGGCTACAAAAATATTATTTATGAAAAAGCAAAGAAAGGAAAAGAAAAAATTTAATGCAGCCCTTACTGTAGAAGCACAAGTGACCTTCAGAAAGGTGATTTAGTAGGAGGGACAGCTCTGGAACTGGCAGAGCACACCTCAGGAACAGAGTCTCTAGATGGCCTAATGCCGGGAGTTAACGGTGACAAAGCAGAGCAATTTGGAAAATCAGCTTGCTGTCATCCTGTATGCATATAAATCCTAAAATAAAACAGTGATCTAATATAAAGGCAGTATATGGATTTACTCTGACAGCAATGCCAAATGTTCATTCTAATCAGGTGCCACACATATTCTCACTTTAAAAGGGGTAAAACAGCACATTACCTATGTTCACATCTTCAGAATGAGTGGTCTTTTTCCATGTGGATTCCTACTACCTGTACAGAAAATTCATGTCCATGTCTGAGCCCACTTCCTACTTCACTGGCCATACAAATTATCCTTTCTGAAGACAGATGTGAAAGAACTGTTGAAGGTCTGCATCAAACCAGAAGAAAAATAAACCGCTTCTTACTTACACAGAACATGATAATTTATTGTAATAAAAGCTGGTTTGGACTCACACCACAATCACTTCCACGCTTCAGGCTTCTGTGCTGCAAAGATTATTTTGGAGAGCTATGCCAAATTTCCCTGTCATCAGGACAAATGGGCAGTCAGACACTGGTAGATTCCTTCTCAAGAAGGTGAAATCTAAAGTAAGATGTGCACACCATCAGGTAATAACCGACAAAAGTAAAAGCCAAGAGAAGAAAATATGGTTCACACATCAGCTGGAAAGCTAATTATACAGGTCTAGAGGACCATGACAAAGTCATTTTAGAAGCCTAATTTTGATTCTCAACGCAAAAGACAGAGGTGAGCCAATTAGTTCCTGCTTAGATCTTTCCCTTCTCAGTGGCCTCCTAGTTTCTCACAACTTGCCGTCAATTCTGTTCAGGAGGGGCCAGTGCATTACACACCCAGCACCAGCCAAGTCCCCAAGGGGGTTTTGCCTGCTCTACCCCCACCACCAAGAAAGAAACCCATAACAGAAGTTATTTACACAGTGGCTATGGAGAAGAGATGCCTAGTGAGCCACTGCTGTTGGAAATCACTTTTCCTGTATTTGTGCAGAAGGGAAACAGTGGGAATGTAGTATGGAAAGCAGGTGGGATGCATTCAAAGGGATGCACACCTGAAGCAGTTTTCAGGAGAAGAGTAAGAGAGGGAAGATCAACTGAAATTTTAATTGGTCTCATCTTTTAAAATAGTGGAGTAATTTTTTCATCAAAAATTTTCAGACAAAGACTTAAGGAACTTGGACTTAAACATCCAAATAAACTTTGTGGACGATATACCTTGAAGTCACCAGAACAACTTAGCAAGGTATAAACAGTGCTGCATGAGGCCAGGACTAAGCAGAAGGACAAAATCACCTATAAAGTTCATGCCTACTCCTTTGTTGGGCATCCAGCCTATCCAGTGCCTGCTTGGCTCACATGGCACAGCTGGAGCCATGTAGTAGCCCTTCTGCCTCACATGTAGACAGACACATAAGGAACAAGAATACAGGAGTGAAATTGTTGCATATCGCAGATTCAGGGCAAAAAAACATTCTGAGTGATCTAAATAAAGGTCTAAAAGAAAAAAAAATGCTATACTGTATAATTTATACGTCAGAGAACAAAAATATGGGGATGATTCTGTTCTCTAGGTGCTCGAAAGGCTCCAAATAAATCAAGACCAAATAAGTGTGCAGGCTATTCCAAGCTGAGCTTGAAGGGTAATGTGCAAAAAGAGTTGTTTCATGACTGAGCCTACCCCATAAGTGTGTTCTCATCCTCTATAACCTGCTTCTAGGCTAAAAAAAGACCAGACATCCTTCCTGTTTCTAAAAGTTCTGTCCTGTTTTTGTTCTTGGAAGGGGTTATAAAGGCTGAATTCTGCAACTACCTGGCCAACCACAAATACTTTTTCCGTGGCAAAGCAAAGATGGGAGATCCAGTGGTTGTGGTTGAATGGCCAGCAGTAATCATGCATGCCCTCTGAGTGCATTCTTCTCCAAGAACCTTTGCTGTTTCCCTGTTCCTACAGTGGAAAACAATTGCTTCGTGAGAGTGTTGGCTTTTTAATGGCACATGATGTACATACACCAATATTCAGATAGTCTGAAAATAGATACTAATCTCTGTGGCAGTTTCACATATTTGGTTTTCCACTTTCCAGTTTGTGTGTTAGTTTTTTTCAATCCCATTAACAAATCACCTAAAAAACTAAAAGTGATCCACACCCAGTGTAAAGTTAGTAATGAAGAGTGTCCACTGTCCAAAGATGCCATCTCACCTAATCACAATTTTAATGCATAAAAAACAATATTTCACACATTTATGGAGGGGAATAAAACCGGTCTGTTACTGGTGCGTTTTAGTTTGGTTTAGTTTGCTCAGGAAATGATGACTGAATAAGAGCCCTCCTCACAGAAAGCACGCAAGTCTGAATTAGAATTGTGAAACTGAATTTATGAAATAACCTTGGCAGTAAATAATAGCACACCTCAAACCACGATTCATCGCACACCTGTGTGGTAGGGAATGGAAGTCAGCTTCATCCCACTCAGAGTATCAATCACTCCCAGGATGCAAATTCCATGGGATACAGGAAGATTACTTTACATAAACTGCAGAAAGCATTTGAATCAATGTAATAAAAGCTTCAGCACTGCGTTGTACAGCCTACGAGTGTCCTTACGAACACACTTTTTCCATCATTTTACATATAAACACAAGTATGGTGTGGGGACAGATGAAGGAGCTTGTAGCTGCAGACATACTACACTTCATTTGAAGATTTATTCAAAGCTTCCAGTAATGAGTGCTGACTCTTCATCAGAAGAAGCCTCACCTTCCTTCAATTAGCAGCAAAAGGCCTGTGACTTTCACTCAGGGTGGGTCTTCCACCCTAAATGTATTTTGAGTGCTCTGCTTCCTTCTGACAGCCTCTGACAGCATTTCTGAGCGGTGCCCAAAGGAGGCTCAGCCAGCAGGACACAGAGAACCATCTGTGTGTCTCTGCCATCCTGGCTGGGACTGGAAGCATTCCCTTGCAACAGAGATCACTTCATGGACTGCAGCTCTCCATAGGCCTGCCTCTGTCTACTCCAGTATAGGCACCCAAAGGAAACACCTGCATTTCCAAGCAGCCCAGAATCCAGTAGCAAAGCTCTTCTGAAAATCTGAGTGAGATATGCCCATTAAAGTCAAATTCTTCTAAAACACCGGTCCCAAGACGTTGGCCAAACCCTTCTAAACCCCGGTCCTTGGTGGCCATGCCATGTGCCAGGGAAGAGGGAGCCAGCACAGCACAGTCAGTCCA
Organism: Irena cyanogastra; assembly: GCA_013397155.1. Classification (NCBI taxonomy): domain Eukaryota; kingdom Metazoa; phylum Chordata; class Aves; order Passeriformes; family Irenidae; genus Irena; species Irena cyanogastra. The sequence goes on along the minus strand of VWZV01011736.1, from coordinate 886,279 downwards.
GACAGCCACTGCTCCCTGAGGCCTGTGTGGCAGGCACAAAGTTAGCCAGGCATTTTGCTGGGAAAGCAAACACCACAGCCAGAAGGAGACAGACTGTCTTATTTTTAACTTCTTCTACATAATACAGTACTTAGGGTCCGTTTACTGCACATATAGTCTTCTAAATACTTTGTTATTTGGTAAAACTGTGTATCACAGTAAATCCCTGTATCATGTATATTGCAAGGGATTTCTGACACCAAGATACCTTAGGAAAAAAAAAAGATGCATGTGAAATGCACAGTAGAAAAAAATGAAGGTCGCTTCTTCATTCTCATGTTTTTTTGCTGTCTTCAAAGAAGTATAAACACATAAATATAAAAACATAAATCTTATAGCTCATTTACATGGTTTTTTATATATTAAAAAGAACTGTTTACCTTCAGTTTCTTATTTTATTCCTTTATTTCCTTTGGAAAAGAGACGAATATAAAAAAGTTTTAAAATTAGTCATTCCACTGCCACTTCTATTGCACTATTTATTACCTCTTTGAGACTGCAGAAGAGGGATGCAAATGACACTTTATTCCATAAGTCTTTGGGTCAAACTCAGTTGCCTACCATGCTGATCAGATTTCCTTTTTTTAATTTTGGCAAGGGCTAGATATAACCCATCTTCATATTAGATTTTGCAATATAATCCTTGTTACCTAAGCCCACCTACACCTGTGAGCGTACAGCTTCCAATTTTTTCTTTCTTTTTCTTTCTTCTTCTTTTTTTNNACTCTTTTTTTTTTTTTTTTTTTTTTTTTTTTTTTAGGATTCACACACAGAATCCCCACCCTAATGGATATATAAAACATCAGGGCAAAAGATAATAAACTTGTTTGCAGCAGTTTGGCAAAGCCTGAGAGGAAGTGTGGGGCCAGAGAGCTGAGAAGGTCCAGGTCTTGCAATCACATTCAGAGTTAATTGAAGACACTGCCAGCCTCAGTATAACAGAACTAGAAGTCTCTATTCAGAAAGAAAAAAAAAAAGACATGCTTAATTCAGGGCACATCCGATCACCAACATCACCTACCTGAAATCAGGCCCTCATCTAAACCTTGAGAGCAGATCAGTTCTCGTTGCTATTACATTTCTGTTCAGAGGGGGCTGGGGAAGGTACACGGAGGCCGCACCCCAGAGCACAAGGGCAACATTCATAACAGCCTTCATTCACTCCTCTGCAATAATTCTTCTTATATTCTACAGAATAGTCGTTTAATATTTATTTCTAGGTAATTAATTTTGGAAATGTTCTTCATTAAAACTGAACTGATCACCATGTGTTCTGCATGTATTGCAGGCATCCAGGTAACCTGGGGCTTATGCTGTGCGAAGTCGGAGACAGAGGAGCTGTGGGTTGAATAGACAGAATGCAGATTTATAAGATTGTTTTTAAAGTGTGAGTGAACTGACAAACCTAATTTTCCTTGGTGCAGCAATGGTTCATCTCTACTTAAAAATTAGTAGATGCAGAACTGTGTTGAATGTTTAGTGTGAAACCAAGACTTTGGTCTTTGCTGTGCCCTCACTGGGAATTATTAAGCTTATAAGTCCAGAAAAATACTAAACCTCTGTTCCCACAAGTTATGTTCACTCTGCCCACCTCAAATTGTCATTTTGGAGCCTGATTGAAAAGCGATTGAAAAGAAGGAGACAAACAGCCATCAAACCAGGGCCCTGGCTATGAAGCTCCTGCAGCTGCTCCTTGCCCATTCTCATGGACAAGTTGGACCATCAGAAACTTCTCCATCCTATTCCAGCAACCTCATATCTTGGAGGACCAGGAAGGTCAGGGTGAGCACCAGCCATCATGACAAGGGGCAATATTGTATTAACCAGTGTCCATGGCTCATTTACACCTTAGAAATCTGGAATATCCGATGGGGATAACTCATTTCGCAATGCTGTTCTCTTTTCTCCCCAACAAATTTAAAAAGTGGTACTTTCTTTCACTTCCAGCCAGAAGACTGAGTATAATGAGCTTGTGTTCCAGCAAATAACAGGTGATTTCCTATCCTGATGAGGACTAGTAGTGTTCCACCCACATTATAAGGGAGGCTTTGGAATTAAAATAATACACACACAGTGTCTAGTTATTATCTATCATTTCCATATAGAATTAAAACCTAAAAATAATTTGGTCATTTTATCAATTCCTCCCCAGAGGTCACTCCACTTTAGATGATCAGCCTTAGTCAACTAGGACCACATATGTAATCACACAAGCACATTTTAATTTATATACACAAGAGAAGAAACTTAATTCTGACATTCTGTGACTTTTGAAGGCTCAATCATTCAACCTTCATACCCTTCAAACAGATGGAGTTCAGGAGGAGGAAAACTTTATGACTTCTTTTAAAATAAACGTATCACTGGGTAGGAGAATTAAGTCCTCCACTCAGAGTTAAGTCTGTGACATCATTCGTTGCTTGAAATAATGGCAGTAGCAGCCTGTTATCTTTGAAGTGCTGCTCACCAGAGGTGCATTAGAGCGTGGGTGTATGGGAGCATGTTCAAGACTACTGCTTGCAAGTCCGAACACAATGCAGAGAGGTGGCACTCTTGGATCCTGCTGTGGATCCCTTAGGGAGCTGCATACCCTTTGGCCTCTTTCCCTCTATCCCCCTTCAGCATCATATTCTGTCCTATTTTGGGCCCTGATGTTTCCCTCATCCTCTTCATTTCATCCTGATTTTCCACCTTCCTCCTCTTTTCCCTTTTGTGAACCCCCATTCTCCCACCATCTTTCCACACTTCTTGTAATTCTCCTCCTCCCAATACTCCTGCCTCCTCCCAAAAGATGAAACACATAAGATGACAAGAGAGCAACCCTTGCTGCCTATTCCTTTCCCCAGAAACACAGAAATATAAAGTCATCACAAATAGGGGTTGCACAGAAGACCTCCCCAGCCCACTCACTTGGGTTCTCTTTCTCCATCCAGAGCCTGGTCATGACCAGGTGAGGGGAGAAGCTGAAGTTTCTTAAAGGTACCTAGAGCCTGCAAGGACTGTGTCTGGCCCAGGATAAACAACCTCACATTTTCAGAAATACCAGAGTTTGGTTAAAAGCAAAATTCTGCACTTCTGTGCCAAATATTGATGTGCTAGACTTTCACAATGAAATAATAGTGATAATTTTTTAGGATGTTCAAGTGTATTAGTTTTGCCTTAATTTCATTCTCTGAAACCGTGGAACCATGAAACTGGCTGCTTCCAGGGTAGTTTGCCTTGAGTCAGAGACTAGCCAGAAAAAGCTCTTTAATTTTTATAAGTTTGACAGAGCTATAAACAATACTGCCAGTCCTGAGCATTAAGAAAGTACAAATCAGAAAAGCCTCATAGATTAGCTGTAAAAATGAGTTGTTTGGGTTTTTTTTTAAATACCAGTAAAAGCAGACACCTGTCATTGAGGTGCTTTAGCTTTCTCATTGCATTTGCGAGGCTCCCCTCGCAAACTTTACAACTTTGCAAACTCAAGAAGCTTTTCTTTTGAAATGAAAGCTAGGCTGCTTATATTTTCACTTGTCTCCTGGATCTTGATCTGGATGAAAACATCAAGCACTGAAACACTCGAATCAAGACAGATGGCACAACTCTATAAGCAAGAGGAAGCAGAATTTCATGATGAAAAGCATCGAGGAACATATCTATAGGTGATAGCACCAGTGTGCCTATCAAGCTCCTTGTATCTCTTACGATAAAATTCCAGCCAATGAACCTCAACTCTGTGGTTAGTTATGTGCTCCTTTTGAGTTCTTTGGATAAGATTTCACTACATGACAAAAAAAGTGATTTAGGGGTAGCAGTACTCAGAAAGTAAGAAGAGAGTTCAGCTTCTTGCCCTGATCATCTCCTTTCCTTGCATCATGTCTATTTTCCTACCTAAAGCCATGATAAATAAAGAGCTGTAACATTTTTAAACCAAAAGCCACCCTAAGAAGCCCCAGTAAAGTACAAAGGACCAGAGCTGAGGCAGAAGCTTACATGAGCAATGCCTGAGACAGGTCAGACCCTTTTGGGATCAGTCTCCACAGAGAAGTGTGCATCAGTGAGCACATCTGGGTGCATCCCCAAGCACTCCAGGAGCTCCCTGGCACCCCAGGTTGCAGTGGGGAGAAGAAACACAGCTCTGCCTACTACGTTTACAAGAAAAGATGCTGAAGAGCTTGCTGAAAAAGCTGCTTCCAGAGATGCCACATTTGGCTGCCCTGGGAAGCAGGGCAAAACTCTGTGGAAGAGGGAAGAAGGGATGCCTCCGGGGTATGCCACTCTATAGTCCCACCCTCCATCACCACTGGCTGCTGTGGGCACTTCTGCCTCTGCTGACACTTTTTCCAGAATGTAAACTTATGCATAGCACTACATGTGCTGACTTGATACCCCAGGGGTTTGTTGAGAGAAAAAACAGGTATGAAAATGGCAGGCAAGTGGATGCTTGTTGCCATACTTCTATATTCCTGTAGCTCCCAGAAAAGTTTCCTCAACATGTACCTAACCTCTTTTTAAATGGCACACTGACTTTGGCCACTGCAATGCAAGGATGATGCTAACATATCCAGAACTTCCTGGGACAAGTTTGTGTGGAACTGATAGCACTTTCAGCAAGATATGGGACAACGGTCCCATAATAAACTGGGCTACATGGGCATAGAGATGGAAAAAATATGCAAAAAGTAGAAGGCAAGAATCCCAAACACTCTTATTTTTAAAAAGGGGAACATTTCAAAGTGAGTATCAGGCACCTGTTGTTATGTGCTAATGGGGAAATCTTTCCACCAGATCCACAGGGCAGGTCTGAGATAAGCAGCTGGAGAATGATAAGTTATCTCTGTTTCGATTCAGGAAATATAGATGCTTCAGATGCTAATGGTGTGTCAGCAGGGGACCAGACACACGGTGGACTGTGGTTAAGTAAGCCTAGGAAGGTGTTTATTCATGTATAACATTTGCAGAGAAGGTGACTCCCTGCCTCCCTCCTGGCTGCCCAGAGGAACTGCTTATAACCAGAAATATGCTCGGAGAAGTCAAGCAGAAAGGTCAGGCGGGGGGAGAGGTGAATCCCAGCCATGACAGCCCTGCCGTGAGCACTGGCACTCCCCTGCTCCGCACGTCCTGGGAAGGGAAGGACGGGGGTCTGTCCAGCTGCACCTGCCAGCCAGGGCACCTCAGCAGAGCCCAGCCAGGCTCCGGAGCCAGCAGCAGCAGAGCGGCACTGCCAGCGCTCAGGGACCGCAACGTGCTGCAGCTTGGAGGAATTAGAGGTCACTTGTGCATCCTTTGGCACTGGGCTGGATCGACTGTAGCTAAACCATTCCCAGCAGACATTTGTCCAATCTATTTTCAAAATCCTCCCACTGTCACTCTAGGCAATCTATTCTTGTGCTTTCCAACTGAAAGTTAGAAAGCTGTTCTTAATGTCTAATCTAAATCATAAGTCAGCTTTAAAAATGACAAGTATGGTTAGAAGTTTCAAGATTTTTCCTAATAATAAATGTGGTTTTCATTCTATTTCTCTGTTGGTTGCTGCACATTTGGGGTACTTTCAAATCACTTTTTAAAACATCCCTCTAGAATCATGATGTATAGAAACCATATTTATTATTTTTTGCAAGAGCTGAGATTGTAATATAATTACATAAATCCAAGAGCAGGAGATTTAAGGAGGAAAAAAAATTGCAATAAAGTCCTGAGAGAGATGCCAACACTTAATTTAGCTGTAAAATGTTTTGGGGGGTTTTTCTATCTGTATGCCTCACAGACCCATTGCCCAAAAACGTTCTGAAGTGACAGCAGTGTCAAGCAGAAAAGACGTCTCACCCATAACTGATAGAGAAAAATATCTCAAGTGTGGGAAACAAATATTCCTGTGTATATGCATACATATTCTTTCATTTATCACTCATCAAAATCCCTTCTAACTGTCCCAATCATGTGAATGCTGTCTTTCAGCAGACACTTTGCAATATCCCATTCAAACCAAATTAATAGCAAGAGAGGTAGTTTCCTCCTGCCTCACAAAGATGAGCCCCTAGAAAACTGCCACTTTGCTCTGGTGCTTAAATTCAAAAACATTACTCAAAGAAACCTGAGCTCGCTTTCTGATTCAAGCTTTTCAAAAGTGCAGCCTAAGGTTGCTGCCAACCGTGATTCAAACGCAGAAACACAAAAACACAAATAGGAGCTCTGATCCTTTACATCAACAGCACCAGGAAAGGTTTCCATGAAGGAAAACTACGCTGCCTCAACTTTGTAGATACACATGGCTGGGCAGTGATTCATCCCTGGAGACAAACATGCTCAAAATTTACATCCTCAAAACTTGTTATTTATCACTGGAAATGCCTAGCTTTTTAACTAGGGTGTCACATTAATTTTGCTTAGCTTTAGCATCCGTGGCATAGTCAGCTGTATCTGAGTGAGTTACCCTAGGCACTGCACTTCCTCCCAGAGCAGACACAGAAGCACAGCAGATGAGCTGTGCCTCCCCTTGGCTGCCAATGGCCCCTGCACTGCAGACATCAGAAGTTAGGGGATATTATCATCACCCTTGCTGCCTGCATCCTTCTCTCCAGAACCACTCAGGGAGGAGCAGAGAGCAATTCCTGGTAAGAGGCGAGCAACTGTCTCTGCTTACCATTTCCTATCAGCAGGCTCAAGCCTGGCAGCTTGCCTTTTTCAAGGTGCCCAGTTATCAGGATTGTAATTGAGATAACCTGGAGTGCACTTCCAGGCTGAGAATTCCCTTGGAAAGCCAGGTGTATAAAAATTAGATATTGCAACCACCCTGAGTTTCAGTCTCCCTCTAGGTGTCTAGCCTGAAGTGCATTGCTAGTCTTTTTTCTGTACCTTCAGCAAACACAAGGGAGGGAAGAGGGCTTGTGGGTGTCCTGAGCTGTTTACCTTTTGCTCTTACCACATCACACCGGACCTATATGTAGGATGTGCCTTTTTCTTTATGGATATAATACATTATCTACAAATTACATTGGAATCAAGAAGCAGTGTCTATGGTCTTGTCTTTTGCAGACCAACCTAAGCGATAAATACAGCCCAACGAAAGGTCCAGGACTGTACAGTCCTAGAAAAGAGGAACATGCACTTAGAATGTGAAGGCATGTAATTTCCAAAGGGCCCCAGTTTCCACCTTCAGCACGCCCACAGGACATATAGCATCAAGCTGGGTGATCTCAGCCGTGCCTGGAAGAGCTAGCTCTGTTATGCTATGTACTGCATCTGAAGCCACTCCCTTTCAATCTGTTCCCCACTCCCTAGACTTTATTTTTCTTTGCCCCATTGTAGATTAAAATCTACAAGATAAAAATTTTTGCCCTCATTCCTGAAGTGCTGTGTGACAATAGAAAATCTGGGCCTTCTTGATGCAATCTAGCAACATTATAACCAAAATTTTTCAACTGGAAGTATCACACAACTATAACAAGGGACAGCTCTCCCATTTCCACCTGTAATGACCAGGATGAGTTCAGATAAGAGGCAAAGAAAAGAGTCAGGTCTTCATCTCCTACTCTTAAAACCAAAGCAGGGAGATTTTTTAACAAATGCATTTATTTTTTGTTAGCAGCCACGAACCTCTTTCAAAATAATGTATGAGCACTGGATGTTGACCAAGCTTTTCTGGATAGGTACTGGATAAACATGTTTGTATAGTGGAAAAAAAATTACTATAAGAAAAATGAAGAAAGGAAATAATGGGGGAGGAGTACAAGAAGCCCTGCAAGAAATTTGTGAGAGCTGGTAGAAGCCACTACACCACTGCCCTTGAGTAGGGCTAACCATGTTTCACCATCCCAAAAGGTTTGAATCAGCAATGCCAAAACTCTGGACCAAAAGGACTAAATCAGAGACCCTTTTGGCTGCATGAAGATCTTTTATTTTGAGCAGAGAGCAAGTTGTCGTGAAGCCATGGCAGGGAAAACACACTGACACGGGGTCCCCCAGGATTACTGGTGCCAAACACAGAAGCTACTGTCAACTCACAAAATGCTTTACTGACATGCCAATGATAAAAATTCTGTATTGCCAACCACCCTCACCACACATCCCAAAATGTGTCATATGGCCGAAAGCACGACAATGGATTTTGCCATTCCTTGGGTTTGGGTGTGAATTGACGATGAGTCTAACACATAAATTACATCATCTTTTAACTTTTTGTGATATATAACATCAGACAGCTTTGTCTGGGACAATCCATCATTAACTAGTCTTGTTGACATTCTGGATTCTCTCTTCTGACCTTGTCCTTTCAGCACAGGCATAATTGTGCTTATGATAATTTTATTCCCAGTTAGGCAGTGATTTTGCACACCTTTGAGTTACAGAATAACTAAGAAGCCAGTTCTCTGTACGACTGCTGAAACAAGGCACCTTGAACCAATTTATGCTGAAGCGCAGTCCGGTAGTGTAGCAGTAAATAAAAGTGGATAAACTCACCTCTCTCAGTGTGAATAAGTAGGTTAACTCTGTTAACTCTTTAGTCCTGTTTACTGTTGACTATACCACAGGTGTGCTCTCAGCTAGGGACTCCCCACTGAGGAAACATCAGCCATATGTTTGCACAGCAGAAAGCGGAGGGAGGGAGATGTACAACCCAGTCTTCATGGTATGAAGGCTCCAGCAGGCAAAGGGAAGGCATCCAGGCTCGTTCCTGCCACCCAGCTCACGTGCAGAGAGGCTCCCGTTTCAGCCACGGAGCTCTAGGCTCAGTTATCACCACTAATTTTTATGTACTTGCATGTCATCATGGGGGTTTGGGGATTTTATTTTAGAAATGCAACACTTCGGCAATCATCTAGGGTGATGGGCCAATCTTTTTTGTTGAAGGATCAACTGTTCAGTCTCACTTTAGTGGAAATATACAATTATTGTGGTACATGGATTATTTGAGCTGTTCCCTATGAGGACTGATTGCCTTCCATGGGCTGTGTGTGGGAGCAGCAGAGAAATCCCTGCTGTTCCCACTGGTGTTGGCACCCCCAGACAGTCAAGCATAGCTGCGGAAGTGCGACTGTCACGTCACCTGTAGCAGTGCCTGAGTCATGGTCCCTGCCCACCCTGCACTCAAAGCAAGGGAGTGATTTAGCTCGTTTCTAATCACTGGATTTACACAAATATGAGAAAATAAGTTGGACTGCAAATACTTAAAATTAAACTTTGAGCTGTCGCTCACCACAGCAGAGAGAAAGAGGCATCCCACCATATCCACGTCTGCATTTTCAGGGGAGAAATGGTTATGTCAGCTGCAGCCTTCTCTCGATATGAAACTTGTAGACCAATTATTAGATTTTTGTAACAAATAGGCTATTGCACTCCCACTGTGATAACTTGGTAACCAGAAGAGTGCCAGTGTGTTTTAGTTGAAGACCACTACCATCCTGTCACTTCTGCCCTCTTCAACACTTTTTTCAGCTTTGCCACTGAAGCTGACAGGAGGATATGGAGGAACACGCATCAGCTTGATGAGAGGCAGAAAGTAAGTTCCTACAGCATCAGTTGTTCTGAAGCTGGAAAGAGTGGCCAAACAGTGGGAGGTCTACAGGTTGCTACTTTTTTAGCTGATTGCCACAATATTCTTTTGTGTGGTTTCTGGACCTGCTTCAGCTAAATGTGGTTTTCAACTGTTTCTGTTGGAGGTTCTTTTTACTAGAGTGTGGATGTGTTGCCGAAGATGCTGTTCAAATTTGCGGACTGCTTGTGTGCCACAAGCTAACTTTTACTGTCCTCAGTGCCCCTGGTCCCCTGTCTATCCAACTTTATTAGCCATCAAACTAAAAATAAAAAGTATTTGTTATTTATTGGAAGGATTAACTCCCTGGGGAATAATTACTTGTTTTTAGCATTGGTCTGACTGCATGCCCTAGGCTGCAGACCTGAAGGGAAGGTGCTTCTGGAGATCAGGGCTGAAGAACAAGACAATTTACTCTTATCTCCTCCGCAGCCTCCTCACCTACTCCATTTCTCAAAGCTGCTACTTAACATAGCATTAAACATAGTTATCAATCCAGACCAGAAAGTGGGCAAGAGACATTAATAGACAAGAAATTGATGTTTTTGACAAATGCTGAAGCTCATGGAGGAGCAGTGACACTGCAATAACAGAAAGTGAGTTTCAATTGAGTTGAAAAAGCAATTATCTGGTACTATAGAATGAAGTGAGAACAAGGAAACATTTTATGATATTATGATCTCTGTTCCTCTCAGTTTTTCGAGGTGGGTAGGGGGTTGCTATGACTTTTGCATTTAACCATGAGGCTACCAAAGGCCACCTCAGCTCTGCTGCACAGTTACTCTCCTAAAACAGCCTCTGAGTAGTAACATTTGTCTTAGTCTGGTTCCCTTGGACTTTTCTTCCGGAGCTTTCCTGGAGGCTCGGCACAAAGGCAGACACAGCGAAGAGCCATTGAGGCACAACCAGTATCCCACCACCAGGCCAGGGATGCTGTCAGGAGGACGGAGCCGACAGGGTCGCCTGCACCCAGCATCATCCGTCCCGCGGGTGAGCACCCACGCGTCCCCCCCCCGCCACGCGCTCCCNCGGGCGCCGCCGGGATGGGAAGGGAGGCGGAGGAGTGGGGAGGGGACGGGGGCGCGGGCGAGCGCAAGCAGCAGGCTGCTGCCTGGGGTGACCGTGACCCGTGGGTTATGAGTGGGTAACCGCGGGGCTGGAGTGGTGAAGGAGCAGGGCAGAGAGGGTTTCTCATGGGCGGGAAAGGGCAGGATCCCGTGTGCCTGCGTGGGGGAGGGAGGGAGGACCGCTGAGGTTTTATTCTTGAGAGAAGCAATTAAACTGAAATTAGTTGCACTCATGAGGCGGGAAGATAGCCCCGTCTCTCTGTCCTCACTCCTCGGGGCGGCTGACGGGGGCAGCCCCTGGGCAGAGTGGGCGCCGGGGCCGCTGCTCAGAGCATCCCCGGGCGGCGGGCGAGGCGCTCCCGCATCTCCCTCCGCACCCGCGCACCCTCGGCGCTCCCCCGCCCCGCCCGGCCTCGCCTCGCCACCACATCCGGGGCGGTGGGTGAAGGAAATTCAAGTTAAAGAAGGGCTGACCCAGAGCTGCTCTCCGGCCCCGATCCCAGCCCGCGGTGAGCCCCCGGGTTTCGGGAGGAGCCGGACGGGGCCGGGAGCTCTCCGTGAGGCCGCCGGCTGCCGGCGATCGAATAAGTCCGGTCTCCCCAGCTTGCATTTTAATCCTGAAATCTGGAAATGGAAATTGTTTGATGTATGAGGAGACGTTATCTAATTAGGGCGTAAGAAATTTAATCTTTCCAGCAGGCAGGTCATATAATTAATGTTAATTTAACGCTCAAATTCTCAGTCATTAATTTTTATTCTCTTAAATGTAGTTTGGCAGGGCCCCCTGATCCATGGCAATGGATTTTACTGAATGTAAGAGCACACTTGGTCTTTGGAGTGAATTACTGCAGCCCTTCCTATCCCAATAACAAGATCACATCATGTATGCATTATTAAGCCATGTAATTGAATGGTCCATAGTTTGCATATCAGACTATTAAAGTAATGTGTTTTGCTTTTCTTCCAACACGTAATGTTAAAGCCTTTGCGAATATTTGGTGATTCTGATAATTATCACCAAATTACTACAAATGTTCTCTTCATTAACGTGATTTCTCTCAAGCATTTTTTTAAACATGTCAATAATGCATTAAGTGGTAGCTTGTAAAGTGGTGGTTTTTTTTATAAAACTTGTCAACTACAATTCGAAAATTAGAAAAGAAAGAAAGAAAGAAAGAAAGAAAGAAAGAAAGAAAGAAAAGAAAGAAAGAGAAAGAAAGAAAGAGAAAGAATAGGGAGAGAGAATTAACAGATGAACGGAAAGAAAACAATTCTCCTCTAAGACTGGAAAAGATGACTTCCCTCTTTTCCCTATTTCAGATAAGTGACTATACACCTCAGAAGTTTCACTTCATCGAGAGCAAAAGTGCATGCAATCTAAAGAACTGTCGATTGCAGATGATACAGAACAGATGGAGGAACAAAGTTGGAGCTTTCCCCTTTACAGGGAATAGATGGGGACATAGGCAGACCGACAGAGAGATTGATTTGAAAAGATACTGACCTCTCTCCTTCAGCTGCAATTTAACTTGTCCTGGGAGGAGGAAAAAAAAAAAAA